>CABEEJ010001035.1:82047-184121 GCA_901482245.1 Timema douglasi | reverse complement strand
TTGATTTAGTTTTTTTCCCCCCCCCCCCCCCTCTAAACCTCCCAAACCTTCTTCCCTCGATAAACTCAGCGGGTGTCACGGTAGTTACCAAACGCTGGGAAGTCAGCCGACTATTGTCTTAACTCGACTTTACGATGCTCTCCAAATGATATTAAATCGTGTCCCAAGTCGAATGATTTACAGAAGAGAGTCAGTATATTTGCCCCTAGTTAATTAAGCCTTCACTCTATTAGTCTATTATCCTCCAAAGTGGTGAATAGGCAATTATCCAGTGCCAGTTGTAGAACAGTCTAACCGTATCTTTGAAACATTTATTATGTTAAAGTATTCCAAAGCCTTTTGAAATAAATGTTTTTACTTTCTATTATTAAGAGAAAGTATTGAAATCGTGAAACCAATCAAACTCAATATTATGATAAAGCTCTACTATTTATGTGAAGCAGAACCCAAAAAATCGGATTTTACAATTCTGTCTGTCCCCATTTTTGTCCATTTGTCTCTATCTGGCCACGGATTCAAAACTGTTTGATGATTATTTTTTTTATATTTGATATTTATATATTATAGGTGTATATAAAAAATCATTTTTTATTTTAATTATAGCCCTTCAACTAAGGGTAGAGTACTGATAAATAATTCTACTGAATTCCAAATTTTTCGAAAACTGCCATGACAATTTTGTTTAAAAAGCATATCTTTGGAAAGTTTTATGTGAACATCAACACTGTAAGTTTGTTTTTGGGATAAAAAAAACTCATTTTTTTTTAGTTTATCGATGGCTAATTTTTCAAAAATGAAATATTTTTTAAAATGGCCCTAACGATGTGGTTCTAAATAAGTATCTTGGGAGTGTTTGACATTAAAAATAATCGTGTATTCTCTCTTTTAGGTAAAAATTCGATAGAGAGTATTTTACTAAGGAGTAATTTTTGAAAATACAAATTATTTGGAAAATTGTTATAACGATTTTGCTTAATATATATCTGAGGAGTGTTTGACATCAACATGGCAAATAAAGCTGTGTACTTGGTTTAGGGAGGAAAATTGTGCTATGGTTAGTTTACTAATAATGTTTTTTTAATTAGAATAAAAGAAAGGCTTTAGAGTTTTGGTTGATGATTGCTATCGGGAGAATATTTTACACATTAACAATATTTGTATTCATCTAAATTAAATTAATTTAAGGTTAGTTTACTTATAAATTATAACATATTTAATATATTTGGAAATTGACCTTGACGATTTAATTAAAAATGAATATCCTTGATTAGTGTTTTATGATAAACAAGAATGCATTTTTATTTTTACAAATAAAAAATAGTTTTTTAATAGTTAATAAAAAATAAATTTTTGAAAATTTGAATTTTGTTAAATATATTTGAATAATTTGGCTTAAATTTTATTTATCTAAAGATTGATTATTGTGATTAACAAGATTTAGTGTTGGTTTTGATGAGTGAAACTTATTTAAGGGTAACTACAAAACTCCTATTTTTGAACATTTTCTTTGAAGCTTTAATACACAATATGAGAAAGTTTGTATGATCGTTTCATACCCTCTATTTTATTACAAAGTCTATTACAACATCTGTACAACAACAAATAACCAAACCTACATGGTTGGTCACGGAGGTTAAGGGTTTAACCTAGCATGATCTGTTTTTTTTAGCTATGGGGATGTCTGGGCTTGTATTACTGCTGTGTATTTTTCCAGAGTGGATTTTACTCTCCTTTTAAGAAAGTAAAGATAAATTTCCTTTGAATTTCACCTTCCTTCTCTTTACTCCAATAGTGTGGATAGGTGTTTAGTCCACATGAGTAGATACGTTGGAAGACATAATATAATTTAATTTCAATTTGGTTTTAAGTGCGTTTTATATCATGTTTTAAATAAGTCTTAAACCCTAGCGTTGAGATAATATGTCTAAGTGTGCTTTTCACACAAATTAAACTATTAAATTTTTTACTTTATTGTTACAAATTGTTTCTGCGCATATTATAGGGGTAGTTCAGGTATTACGTAAGCATATTTTTGGCCATTTTTAATCATTCCTGCCCCCTTCCTCTGTAACGTTGCTTGACATCAACGTTACAAGCAAGAAGAAAATATGAGTAAAATAACACTAATTCTACAACCACGAAGAGTGAACATAACTGGACTCACCAAAAGTGCCCCGTTTCTCGGTCTGTGTGTGTGAAGTCTTGTCAACAAACATCCCTGCCCGCGCGCATTGTTTCCGCCCCGAGTGAAAAGACATAACTGGAAAAATTAGAGGTGTGGCATTTGGAGCGTGTTGTTTTCGCGTTGCTTCATGGGAAAGCGATCATGTGATGATCACGTGATGTTCCAGACGCCTCTCCTATGACCTATTTGTTCGTTACTGCGCCAATACCTCTGTTCCATGTGAATGTTCTCCTATGTTCTTTTGTTTTCCCCTTATGTTCCCATCCCCTCAGAGAATAACTGTTTATAAACTGGTGTCGTGTGTCTCAATAGTCACTTCTTGAATCATCCGTGTCTTGGACACTTATCCTAGGATGGGAGTTTTCCCAAGGTACAAATTCAATTTCGGCCGTACTAGTCAAAATTACTCTTTGGAAATTTGTTGAAGGTTTATTGGTAAATTTTAGGTTAGGTCTAAATTTCCTTTTTGGCCAGTACATACAAAATTTGCGTTTTGGCTTTCATCTGTTGTTTTGGGTATTTTCTTTTATAGTGTAGGAATGACAAATTACGTAGATCAAAGATGGCGTAATGTTGTTTATTATTCGTTAACTATATTACTAAGTTTTTTTGCCCTTCCGGCTTGGCAACATGATTAGAAACTATGAGGGACCTTTTTTATTTGTAAGTTCTATAACTTACATTGTTGAAGGCGAATGCCTGGGTAGTATGAGAAAAGTTGATGGCCCATACGGCTAAATTTGTTTGTTGGATTTAGGGTTAAGACTAAAATNATATATATATATATATATATATATATATATATTTATTGTTAATCTTTTATAAAATAAATATTTATTTATTTGACTTGCTATCTTTAATTTACTGTGACAGGCTTAAAGTATGTTCTTATAACTCAAAAGATCTTCGCCCCTTTCCCTTTGAGTAATAACACATAGTAACGGGTGATGGTTGAGAAGGCTTCATGACGACAAATTATTGAATAGGTCAAAGTGAAGGCCTATCAATGTGTATGTGGTCCTAACGCTCTTCTGCAATTTAATCTTTTTTTTTTCTTGCCCTCTTTAGTTTATTGTACATGTGCCCATGCCCTTGTCCATTAGAGGAAAAGGGGGGCGGTACACCTCCTTGTAAGCATAAATAAGCAAATGCCTAGCCCCTCCATCTAGCTTACTTAAGATTTGTCAGCCTTTTTTAAAAAATAAATGTTCATGGAAATAAGCATTATTTTTTCGTTCAATTTTGCTTATAGCCTGAACAAGTAGTAATACGCGATGATAAATTAAAAATTAATTCAATTTATAAATTGCTGGTAACTATTAACATAAAGGCTTAAAATACTATTGTGAAATAATTGTCAAAACACTGGTATACATTGTATTTACATTTATTTAAGAGGTAGAATTAAAACAAGTTATAACATAGTAAAAGTTTAAAATTTTAATTTCCTTTTAATTTAAGATATAAAAATAATAATTTATAGCTGCGTATAACCTGAACAGGCAGTAAGGAACAGTGATAAAAAAAAATACCATGCAAAGTAGATTATGTTACGGTATTATCAGTAAGTCTAAGGTTTAAACCATTTTACCAGTATAGTAATGTCAGAACAAAATGTGAAAAATAAAAGTATTACTTAGATAAAAACTAAAGCAATTAAAATTGTATGTAACCCATATAATTAATATAATTTGAATTAAATACTTTTCTCGGTAACTCAAAATCAAAGCTAGCTCAATTTTATTTAATGAATATTTCAACATGAAATATAAAAAAATAATATCCCTTAAGTTACAGGTAAATAAGCAATAGAAAAATTTTATATATTTTCTACATTGTGCTCTAGTAAAAAAAAGTTTTTTTAATAACAATTCAACTGAAAGGGAGAAAGAGAAAGAATAAGGAATAATTCCTCAACTTAATGTAATATAATACACAACAAGTAATTGGTGCAGAAAAAGATTATAAAATAGAAGGAGATAAAAGTGAATTCTACAATGAAGACCAGTATTTTGCGGGTTGAACGTCAAACTTTAGGGATGAATTTTGTTGGGAATCCCTATGGGTAGAGAGAGAGAGAGAGAGAGAGAGACAGGAATACATAAATGGTGGTTTTATATGGAGGAGAAGGGTGAAAGAGAAAGAGTTTTATTTTATTTTTTATTTTAATCAAGCTTGAAAACCCTCAGACGAGAAAGGATATATATCTGGAGGGTAAATCAAATATGCTCAAGAGTAGTAATTAAAAATCCGTGCGCGCATAGGCTCTAGCTAACTTATGGTGAAGTTGTCTAGTTTGGCAGCAAAGTGGTTTGAACGTACGGATATGAAACCTAGACCCTGGAGGATGTTGGCTACTGACCAACAAGTTTCAGGGGCCACGACTGCATCGTTGCTTGCTTGGTGAAACTCACCAACAAAGCGTTTAAACATTCGAGAATCTATTTGTCTTGTGTTCTTCAGCCCTCAAGCCACCCCCAAACCCTACCTCCTACCCCTTCTTCTTATCCTACCAACTCACGCATACCAACTGAGTAATATAATACGGCTAGGTTTTCGTACAGTATACCAACATCCACAAAAACTGTCACTAACTATATCTGCTTACTCTTTTTTCTCTGTCCACTTTGTTTCAAGATATTTTTACCACAAAACACACTCTATACAGTTATTTAAATATCTAGTTAGTTTTAGTTTTAGTAATAATTATCTCGCTACTTTAAGTTACTAACCCTGAAATAAAATATAATACAATTAAAAGGAATAAAAATTAAGTTATATTAAAAAAATACAATTTGACAAATTAAAACTATTTGGTAGTTAGGTAGTTTTAGTTTTAATAATAGTTATCTCGTTAATTTTAGTTACTAACCATGAAATAAAATATAATACAATTAAAAGAAATAAAAATTAAGTTATATTAAAAAATATACAATTTGACAAATTAAAACTATTTGGTAGAAATAAATCCATATTATTAAAATGAAGAGCATTTGTATATGTGTGTGTATCTCTCTATCATGAACGTTTCGAGTTTTCTGAAATTTAAAAAAATTAGTAGCTCTGTTCATGAATATGTATACCTCATAGCCAGAATTTTAAAATTTTATTTTGAGTATTTTAAATTAATTTAAAACTTGGTAAGAAGAAATGAAATTAATAGTTTTTTCTCTCTACTTAAGCAAAAAAGAGCGCTACCGAGGGTAACAACTCAATCCATTGCGTGGCTATTCTGGGAAACATCGAGCTATGTTATTTATTTAAAATTGTCGTAGATTCAATATAGATAAATCAAATAACTTAATTCTTAGACTATATACTAGCGTGTAAATAAGAAAACCAATACGCATTTCTTCGTAGGAATATTTTTGGTAATTCAACCACTCATAATAAAAGAAAAAAATCTATACATTTAAAAAAATCCTAATATTTAAAACAATAGTTTATATAATACCGTTTTTTTTATTAATATGAGTTCAAAATTTATAAAATTACACGAATATGTTCTTAGTTGATTATCATTTCTATCAGAATGGTTTGTATATATATCTATATTACCTAAATAATTCTGCCCATTATCTCTTGTTTGACAAATTTTAAGATTTTGAAAAATAAATATATGTTAAATACATTTATAACAATCAATAATCCATTTAATTCTTATACTGCACGTCTTTATGCTAATATGAAATACTTGCATATTCACACAAATGGTAAAAGGATGAAAAATGTATTCTTTTATAGGAACTGTATCCAAATTTGAATGAAAAACGAGTGGGAAATATTTTAGAAAAAACCCACCTTCGGTAACCCTAGCTGGTATAAGATCCTTCATCTCCCCCTCATGGGCCAATCAGATAAGACTAGAATGATGCCTTCACCTACTTGTCCACCGGTATGAATATATTTACTACTCCAGTTATTATACTTTATCTTACTAATCTGGTAAGAGTATTTGGCAATTCAAGAAAAAAATTGGATAGTATTAGTTTGTTAATTTTATTTAAAATATGATTATATGATACTATAACTGGTGCCATGTTAGTTTTTCCTACTCTTTGTTTTCTGTGCTTTCTAAATATCTCATCTGAAATATGGCTGCTTAAATGTAACTTAATCAAAATTGGGTTTTAGCCAAACGTTAAACATAAGAATCATAAACTATTTATTTTAAATGCCATTTGTATAGATATTGTTACAACATGGATTAATATAACTACATGCGTGATTGGGGATGAAAAAGGTAGAATATGTATACATATATAATATATAATATATATTATATATTATATATATACATATATAATATATATATATAATATATATATATATACATACATATTCTACCTTTTTATACTTTTTTATATATACATATATAATATATATATATAATATATATATACATTACATATTCTACCTTTTTCATCCCCAATCACGCATGTAGTTATATTAATCCATGTTGTAACAATATCTATACAAATGGCATTTAAACAAATAGTTTATACTTCCGTGTAGTGAAAAACAATTTTGGGAAATACATTTCCTCAGCTCTCTATGCCGGGATTCAAAAAATATCAACCTCCCCTTCACTGGCAATCCAATATATTTGAAAGTGAAGCCTTAAACCATGTTATTATCGATGTAGGGGGGGAAATTATTATTCCAAATGGTAAACATTATGAAAGTAGCTTAAAATAAATGTATGTGCATTAGTGTTGAGAAAGGATGGCGAAGTCTCAAGTGGGATTACAGTCTCTCCATTTCCCCTCAGTACATGACCACCCAAGATTCGAACTTTGAACTCACTCATTAAAGTCAGAGAAGTCCATCACGATGCTAGCGCTTCAGACAGTTCAGACATTGAAGTGGGTTAAGGCAACACCCTCAAAATATAAATCGCAAGTAACTGGCGGGTGTTAAACTGTCTTTGAAGGGCTTGTATAAACCATCCTTTAAAATTATCACTTTATTATTGTTTATATTTTTATTGCCACACATGAATAAATAAATAAAAATTGTGTTTTATATTCATGATACAAAATTATGTTATCAAACATGTCATCCTTAAATAAAAGGGTATAATGCATTGCGTTCTATAAATAATATTGATTTTAAGGAAGTGTGATACGATTAGTTGGGGGAAGAAATATTATTTATAAGTGCATAGCCACATATTTAGAATTCCTAAGAAAGTCACACGATGTACAAATAAATATCAAAGCCCATTAAGATTTAAAGATAAGAAAATTCAGTCAGTAGTTGATACTGATAAATTTCCATACAATAAGCTATAACACTTTATTATTCCTTTAAACGCAGCATCATAATCTATACTATTTTTTCCTTTATTAAACTGTTTTTCACGCTTGTAAATTGTTTTTAACACCATTCTTATAGAATATTTTTATCATAACTGGGTTTCTCTAAAATGCGGATATCAACGTCATAATGTAGATGTCAAGATGCAAAAAGAAATGAATATTTTACGATAGAAATGAAAAGGTTATAAAAGATTTACGCAAAGCTTATCCACGTTAAGGTTTTGAATATAAGATGAAAATAGAGACACACTTGTTGATATTTGATGTATTAACGTGAATGTACTAAATTTATAAGCAAAAGAAAGAGGACGATAATATTCTTGAAGTGAGAATTTATGTGACTTAATGGTGCCTACTAACTATTCTATAAAAGTTGAAATCTCATCGCTTTCAAACGATAAATTTTAAGTATGAAAAGTAATAGATACATAGCTTGCGTTATAAAGTGTTAAGGCGCTAAGTCTAAGAGGTTACTTTCTCGAAATTTCATAACGGTTGAATTAAGAGAATATTATTACTTGTAATGACACATTTTTATTTTTTTTGCTTTATTATTGTTTTGTTGAAATGTATAGGCCTATATTTAGTTGTATGACATATTCTAAACTAACCAATATACCATTCATATATTACTACAATTTTCACCACGTCTAACAACCTCTTGGGTTATACGAATTTAAGAGATCAAATGCTTATGGTAAAAAGATGGTAGAAATCAAAGAACATCTATCCCAACTTTCTAGGAAGGACAGAGTGAACATATTTAAAAAAATAGCTTGCTACTCCCTACTGTGATTCAAACTCAAGCTTTTGGATTACCAGTAAATCAGACTAGACTATTGGGAAATAGATACTACAAGCTTATGCTTATCATTTAAAAAGCAATAACTTTTTATTTCCTTTAGGGCCACGTCTTACTACCCGTTCGGGATATACGCTTATGTACTAATATTACGCTAATGGGTTTAGGGATTAGGAAGGATATTGTTAGAATAATTTCACCCGCATTTGCTTGGAGGGAAGATGGAAAACCATTTTAGAAAAAACAATCTCGTAACACTCAAGTGATATTTAAACGACAATTTCCCCCATCATCGGAAGTCTTGTCTGACCCGAGAGTAGCGCGCTAGACCATGTGGCCACCAATAAGGGTTTCTTCATGTTATTCGGTCAATTGTACAAACGACAAGATAAAGCCACTCAGATTCACAACTGGCTGTGTTATCAAGCAATGCACAGATAATAAACAGTCGCGTGCCAGACGGAGAAATACATCTGACTGGTGAAGCTTGTGACGTCACTAAGTGCATAAGCCAGCGTGTTACATAAACAAATATATAAATTAAATGGTTAAAAATAGAATCTTCTTTTATTAATTTAAATACTAAATTAACATTTAAAATTCACAAAAATGTCCAATTAACGTTGTTTATTTATTTATTTAGAAAAAACAAAAATATTACAATTATAACTGCTGTGTACTGGGTGACGTAATCAATGTCATCAAATTCCTCCAAGTGGTGCTACCTTTCTATTCTCATTAAATTGGTCTTACTAATAGTTATTTGAATAGTAGAGTTTGCTCTTAATTACCACCCATGCATTACATACTATGAGTGAAGAATGGCCCTGATCACGGGACGAATCCTGTATAGCTCAGTGGTAGAGGATTGCCACACTAATACAAGGGTTTTTGATTCGATTCCCGTGTATAGTTATCATTTTAAAAATATACTTATAATTTTAAATGTGCTAATGTTATTAATATTTTCAATAGTATGCATCATTTACAATATTAATAAGGGCCTTTGCCTGATATAATCCGTCTATAACAATATTTTCTTTAGAAGATCTACAACGGTAATAGAAGCTAGTAAAAAGTGATTGCATGCCTCACTTCTTATCTAGGGCTACTTTAGTATGCATTGAAAGTCAAGGCGTCTGTTGTGTCGGATCGAACGTACAGCAGTCTGGGCATAAATTGAATCAATGCATACAATAACTCACGGTGCGTTGTCGCTCTTCTCTGATGTTTCCGTGAAGTTTTTTTTTTAAAGGAAGAGCGAAAGAGTAGCTCAAAAGCTTACACATATAATTCTTATTCTGAGTGAACTAGTAATGGGAAATTGTGATGTATCTGTTTTAAATGAAATATATACTTGGGTTGAACTATTTCTTGGAGAATATTTAAAGTATAATGGAAGATAGCACTAGTGCATGAGATTATTTTTGCAGATTCTATAGACAAATAACATGTTTGCTCAGTATTAATGTATTACATCTTCAATAAGTATAGTATTTATGATTTAATTAACTATTATTATATGATTTTTCCCCTAGAAAAGCAAATCGATCTAACTATTTATAATGCAAACAACTTAAAAAGATAAACATTTTGAACCAAATCACTAAAGCCATTTTCAATACTTATTTAAATTTAAATAAAATAGTCATCAGTAATCTACCCAGTGCCAAATTATCCCCCAAACAAACAAATAATATACATATTTATTTGTCATGTTAATGTAAAATACTCCTGAGATACATAATTTAAGCTAAGCCATTAGATACATTTCCAAAAAACTATAATTAAACAAATAATTAAAAAATACTCATCAGTAAATTATTATTATTATTATTAGCACCACGTCTTACTACCCGTTCGGGTTATACGCACTTACGCTAATGTGTAATGGTAGGGTGATTGTGAGATGAAATGGAGGACCTACAGTTTAACGTGGAATCCGAACCACGGTGGAGGCCTGGCATTCCCCACATTCACAAGATGTCTTGTCAGAGGTGAAGGAAGGGTTTGGTAATCAGATAAATCTTTGCCGGGACCGAGGATCGAACCCCGGCCGCCAGCATAGAAGTCTGACACCTTACCCCTAGACCACCAGGTCACCAGTCTCATCAGTAAATGCTTACTTATCGAATTTTTACCCACAAATAAGTATATTGGCTTATTTTTCATGGTAAACACTTAAAAAAACCAATTCATTTAGAAACATATCGTTAGGGCCACTAGTAAAATATTTCAAGTATTCGAAAAACTAGTAATTGATGAGTTTCTACCCCAAAAACAGGTATTACAGTATTTTTTAAATATAATATAAACTCCCCAAATATATTTTTTAAACATGTTCAAATAATTTCAATTTTTCATAAAATTTCTCATCAGTAAATTACCCTTAAACGAATTTTTGGCCCAAAACCAAATATACATGCCAAATAAACATGTTAAACAAATTCTATATATGTATTTTAAACAACATTTTTGGAGTTATTTTTGAACAATTTGAAAATAAAATAGTCAATAATCACTAAACTATATTTAATTGAAGGACTGGGTTGAAAAGAAAACAAAACATCTTGAGTTATAGCCCTTTAAAATCTAAATATCAAGTTTGAACAAAATTCATAAATTAGCCCTCTTCAATACTTATTTTGAATTGTATTGGTCCTCAATTCATTAATATATTATTTTAATATGTTTTCATGTATTTATTTTTCTGAATGATGGTCACCATTTGACTTGATTATGTTATGTCATGAATATTTTTAATCATATTATTTCTATCTCATATATTTTAATTGCTTGTCGAAAACGTAGTTTGAATTTTGTATTAATATTTAATATGTATAATTTTACTTGTTAATTACTTTTAAATTTTTTAAATTTCTTTAGCATACTATCATTTCACCTTTCTATTTTACCTTAAGGTTTTTGAAGTCTTAACCAGTATTTAACTGCTCCTTACTTTAAAAAAAAAGTTTAGAATGTTTTCTAAAATAAAATTCATAAAACCGTTTTAGGTCTGTGGCCAGGGACAGACAGACAGGCAGAATTGTAAAATCGAGTTTTTGGGGCTCATGTTCACATAAAACTTAAATATTAATCATAATCTCAAGATTTTTTTCCCGATCACAATAATTTATCTTGATATGAGAAAGTAAGAATTAAATTTCTCATCTTCCCTTGAAAATTATTTTGAAGAGACCTTACATAAGCGTAAATTTCCAATTTTCATATGGAAAGTATATTTTTTAAATTTATGTCTGTAAAATTGATTGCTTTGATGGGCATATATATTTATATATTTTTTTCAATATGTTTAAGCAACAATGTATAGTATGTCGTTTAAAATATTGTAAGAGTTTTGAGTAAATATTTCCTTTTTCACGCAAAGGAACGAGAAAGTCTCTGAGGTTCAACATTCAGTTTATTTTAACTTGATCCTAAACACAAAAATTTTATCCGCTTGTGGTCAAAACATACCTTAATTTCCTTTTGAATGGACATTTGGAGACACCTTTTAGTAAATACAAATATTTTTTTCAGCAGTCAAAAGTGATAATATTTTATTTTATTATTAGTGTTAGTCTATAGCTACTGATAATAAAATATACAGGTTGTATCAATTTATGTGAGAATTAACTGAGATGTGGATTTTAGACGTCAAAACGATACAAAATTCCTAATGAAGAGATGTCTTATGTTCGATGTTTCCCGAGATAAAACTTTCACAAAATTTTAGTGGAACTGTTAAAAGATTAATAGCCCTATTTGCTACACCCTTATTCTTGTAGCTTAAGACCTGCCTGTGTATCATCAGTGATATATCACTAACAAGAGTTGTAACAGGGGTGTATAAAGTAGGTTTAATAACAGTTCCAGAAGAAACTTGGAAGTTCTTTTCTAGGAAACCATCGAACATAGGGCATCTGTTCATGAGGATTGTCTGTACTGGTTTGAGTTCTGTTATCCACGACCAAGCTATTTCACAAATGAATGTATACACCCTGTATATATATATAAAAAAAAATACAGCTGCAGATCACATTATTTGACGTATGAATACGTTAAAGTGTATCTAGTAATATTTTCTAGCTGTCTGATGTATCCATTAGTAAGAAAATGGGAGTATACCGTAAATAATCCATTTCAGGTACGTGTACTATCATTTGAGAGTATGAAACCCTTCCCACACCTTAGCGTAGACAGCTGCTCCTCTTCGTACAAGACTAGTAGTCCTAAGGTTGATTCACAGCATGTCTGAAAAAAAAAAACATTTGGGAAATGTCACTAAAATGAATTCATGTACTTGTGACAAGGTATTGTGTTTAATAAAGATTTTTTTCAGTTGTGTTATGATATAATCAATCGGTTTAGGAAGTGGACGTCAAATAATTATTTATTTTGTTTATAAGTAGGGATAAATAAGTTATCAGTAACACCCATTACATTTTATTTAACTAAACTCCTTATACCTCCATCATGTTACATACAATCTTTGGGCCTATAATAATGAGTACATTATACCAACACTCACATCTGTGTTCACGCGGGTGAATGTGTCAGAAAAAAGTTAGTGGCCGTTGGCAAAGAGATCGGGACTAAATTTCTATAAAATGAAACAAATAGCTGAAACTATTGTTAATGCATTTTTAGTGGGGATAGTCCCTCATAGATATCATATTCTGAAAATTGAAAAATGACACCTGGACACGGGAATCGAACCCGGGACCTTCGGCTTAGTACGCCAATGCTCTTACCACTGAGCTATCCAGGATTCGTCCCGTGCCCATGGTCATTCTTCACTCATAGTTTAAGGCAGAGTCTAAGATGGACGTGCGGAAGTCGTCAGCTTATAAACATGTGATTATCTAAGATCACAGCCATCAGACAACGCAGCCATTAGCGACTCAATTTTCAGAATATAATAAATTTCTATAGTCTTTTGCTCTCGGGTGTTATTTCACATACATGTGATTTATCAGAAATGGCTTCTCTTCTTTTATCCGTGGGAAAACTTCCCTTGAAACTAAGATGATCATCATAACACCTTATTTATAACTTCACTAGACCGTTTGATAAAATTACAAATTCACCCCCCTTTGTTAGTAACAACATGAATAAAAGGATTGGATTAAACAAAAGTTATTACCACTGTTGTGTAAGAAAGATGTGCAAACTTAATTACACAAGGTCCGAATTACAACAACAAAATTGTGTGCCAAAGAACATTATTCATTAATTTTACTTCAAAAATAATTTAAAAAAAGGGATAAACACATATTATATACTTATATGAATAAGTTTAAATATATTGAGAATGTATACTAATTACAAATGCCTTAGTGGCTTAGTATATTTTTAAGTTAATTGGTGACCTGGCGGTCTAGGGGTAAGGTGTCAGACTTCTATGCTGGCGGCCGGGGTTCAATCCTCGGTCCCGGCACAGATTTATCTGATTACCAAACCCTTCCTTCACCTCTGACAAGACATCTTGTGAATGTAGGGAATGCCAGGCCTCCACCGTGGGTCGGATTCCACGTTAAACTGTAGGTCCTCCATTTCATCTCACAATCACCCTACCATTACACATTAGCGTAAGTGTGTATAACCCGAACGGGTAGTAAGACGCGGTGATAATAATAATAATAATAATAATAATAATAATTTAAGTTAATTCAGAAGATTTATATAATGGGACGTGGGATAAGAGAAACTGTGAATGAGTTTCCAGAAAATTTTGATAATCTTCTTAAACTGTGTGAAGTTTATTCTCAAGACAGAAGACAAATGATCATGAGTGAGTCGGTTTATAAGATAACTTTTCTCAAATGTTATGGCTGAAAACACTTTTTCGCATGATATGGGGATACAAACATCGCCTTATATTTTTGGCATAGTTTACAAGGCATGTGAAGGTTGATTTTATCATAGTTTCATAATATTATAGATTTGCTGTGTTTAAAAAAAAACTCTGATTCACTACTTTACAAATTTTAATTATTTATCACGGATGCCAAATTGGACACAGCAGTGAGCCATAGTTTGCACATCCCTGCTGTAAACTCTGTAATATGGTAGGTATACGAGGGTTACAACAGTTTAACCATTTGTAACCATCATAAATAGTTAGAAAAATATCATTTTCAAATTTTAAAGCAGCTACGTTGATAACTTGAATTCTTAACTAAGAATAATAAACTAGTACATTATAAAGTTTTAAATACTTGTCGGTATGTGTTATATTATCATACATGGTAAATACTTTCACTTACTTAGCTGTCACCCCATTTAAAATATTTAATAAATTCTTTAAGTCACGTTTATTCTTAACCATTCATACGGCATCATCTTCATATAACAGCACCCTCACATTCGTATTTTCTGTTTGTACACGGACCGCTTCCTCACAAGCACCCCTCATACACTTATCAATGAATAAATTAAACAACCACGGAGACATAAACACATAATAACAAAACAGAATTGATCTTTGTATAAATACCTCCAAAACTAAGGTAATAGTTTTGATAAGGACGGACCAAAACATGATTGTCAACTTAGTATAAATGTAAAACTGTTAGAACAAGTTATACCTTTCTTATTATAAACCCATATATATATCTCTATAATTTTATATGAATACTACTGGCATTTGCGTTGTGCGAGAGTGGGAAACCAATTTATACATATTTTTCATTACTGACAGTTGGTATTTGAACCCCAATCTCACCGCCTACAGTAAATTTAATAAGACAAGACTGCATTCTTCTTCTTCCTGAATGATCTAAAAACTGTTGCAAGATTGAATCTTATTTTAATCTTAAAGGCTGTAAAAATAATTTATATTTATTAATTTATATCTTGACCTATCTAGTTCAATGGAAACATTAATTAAATGTTGCCTTATATGAATTTTCAAATAACTTAAAGAGGCATTTTTTTTTTAATTTTCAAGAGAAGGACCCCTCCAAATAGCTTCTAAATGCATTTAATTTTTTTTGGGGGAAAAAAATATATACTGTATAGTGTATATACATCCCAATCGGGTAATAATACAAGATGCATTGCACACAAACAGATCAAATCTATTTTAAAGGGTATGCATAATATAACTTAATTTAAATATAGGCTATTTATTTTTAATTATTTAGCATGTGTAGTTTTTTTTCATACGAGATAGAGTATATAGTTTGGTCACCTGTGTACGTAGACTTTTAGCCACTCAACGGGAACATAAATTGCCCAAGGTACACCTTAGAGGTAGTCTACACGTCATACCAGCAATGAGATGAATGGCTGATAGTGATAATAAAGGTGTGAAACCAGTTAAAGTCTTAAATATACATTATGACTAACTAAACAGACCATGATGATCGTAGTAATATTCGCTAGTGGGAAATATTGGAAACTACCCATGGGAACACTGGGAATCGAACCTGGGACCTCTAAATCAGTAGCCAGTGGCACTGCTCATTAGACAAAGAGCCCGGTCTTCACTTGATAATATTATGATTAAATCTTAACAATATGTAGTAAATATTTTACCGCGTGATGAGTAAACAGGCAATATTTTTCGTTCTTCTGGCTAGAGACGCAGAACATCTGCTCTTAATGACCTGTTTTCTTAGCGGATAACTTTATTGGTCATCATTCAATCTTAAACGGTAACACAATAAAAACAGCACGAGGATTTAAACCACTGTTTTATATGAGTATTGTAAGTCAGTAGCATATTAAAAGAAGTAAAACGGGTTCCCCGTTTAGGGCCAAATATCTTCCTCCCCTCCAATCTATTACACCCCCAATTCTGAATCCAATACATAAGTTATTTTCAGAAAACGGAGGATGGGCATAAGGGGGATGGGGCAGAGTTGAGTAGGGATACAATAAAAGTTAGATTCGAGTTTAATGGAATGTAATATTGCCAGATGAACTCCCATTGGCTCCTACTTTTCTTTCCATAGATACTTGACAATTTTATTCCAACTTTATTCCTTCTTATATGACGTGAAAAGGCGTTTTTGGCGATTGTTCAAGATACGTTGATGCGTAGATTATTACTTATGAGAAATGAAACTTAAGTCGAAATTTGATTTTATAAAACTTTATATCCATGGAATGTTTGGCAAATAATATGGTAACAGTCGGAGAAAATGGTGTAATTATGACTTTTAAAAAAAGCCGTGAAAAGTAAGAAGGGAGTGAAATAGAAATTATGAGTAAAAAAATAAAAAGTAAAATATAACAGGAAGTAGAAAAAAGAAACACAAGAGAGAACAATGAAGGAAATGAAATCGAGAAAGAAGGAAAAATATTCTTACTCTTTTATTCAGCTGTCGAGCTTTTTGGAGGCCAATAAAGACTCGTTCCGCGAAAACGATGTCAACTACTGCAATTTCCTCACCCCTCCCCTCACTCTTCCTTTTTTTGCCTTCTCCTTACTCCCATCTCTCTTTCCATCATGACTTCTTGAACCCCTCTTTCCCTTAGAACAATTTCCACTCACCCCTCCAAACCCCTAACAGAAGTAGCTTTTATGTTTATGTGCGTGGTTTTCTCGCTGCCACTTCAAGTCATTCTTTTTAGCCAACCTTCAACCCCTCACCAACCTTGCAAACTCTTACTCTCAACGTAACCAATGTAACCAAGTCTGTCAAACTGGTAAAATAACTATACATCAAAGGGTTACTTCAATAATGTCCATTTACAAAGCAAATTAAAAAAATACAGTTTTGTTCTGGTTGGTGTCCTCTAAACTTAGAGGAAGAACGTTGATACAAAAGAATCTCTCTTCAAAGCAAAAGAATACTTGGAAAAAAAAATTACTAATAAGATGAATTATTTTCCTAGATGGATGCTATTTTGTAATAATTTAAACAATCTATAATTTTTTTTGTTGTTTTACATATTACTGCCATTTCTACGCAAAGTGGTTGGCGAGTGATCAAAGGAGTCTTACTCATACTACACCTACTTGTTATTGTGGGAAAAGGGTCCAATCCCTAAATGATGTAATTTTAAAGAAGTCATTTTCACCATTTTTCCCAACCTATCTTCACGATAAATGGAAGAAGGGTGGGAGGGAGGAAATTAATTTAGTCTAATCTATCTTCCTCATTCATACTCCTTAACATAAGCCTCATTCACCTTCTCGCACTGGTGGATGAATAACCTATGGCACTCGAAACTCCTGTGACACTTTGTCACTATTGTCATAAGATTAGGGATGGAGTCCTGTTAAAGTGTACTAGTAGCTTCCCAGCGTGATGTTTAAGGTCTTTTCTACTCCCGGCTCCAAACAAATATGAGCGTATTCCCTCTAAAATACGTTCCTAGTTTTATCTAAGTAGATTAAGTCGCTGATAGTAGAATGTAACATACAGTCCAATTTTAATAGGATGGGCCTTACAAAAAACACACTGTATCTACTTTCAAGTGTCTTTAAGCAATAATGTGATCTCCAGCTGCTACTTTTGATAGATATTATCAATATCTTTAAATAATTATAATAATATAAAAATGTATTATCATTTTTGGCCGAAAATAAGTGTTTGTATTATTTAAAGGTTTTTTCCTACCAAAATCCTACTAAATCTTTGCCTGTCCGCTACTAATTTACATTTATATCCAGAGACCAAGAAATAACAAAAGGGAATCAACCATTTATTTTTTAATCAAGTTAATAATCTAGAGATGCATGATAGCATTTTCCATCGATCTTAATGTTAAGAAGATAGAAACTATGGCAAAACATTCCATTGGTTAGTGGGAGTCTAGTTTTTGTTCTTATACAAAAAAAATAATAGTAAGAAACACAAAACTGTGTGTCCCCCGCTTCTGTCTGGTTGCTGGAAGGTTTATTCACAGTTATAGCCAGTGTTATAAATCCTAGTAGCTAATAGTCTTGTCCAGAACAGTCACTAGTAATGGTTGAATATAGTGACAGGGGGGATGCGGGGACGCTATACAGAGAGTGAAAGCACTCACTAAGAGAAAGAGGGATGATGGAGCGAGAAGCAACAGGAGTTCCTCAACAGTAAAGATGGGGGAGAGTTTTTTCTTTAGCTGGAAGGGGTAGGGTGGAGATTGCTATGAGGGAGAGGGGGGTCGGGGAAGGGCTACCGAAACCGATGTGCGCGTGCTCGATGGTTTAAGGGGGAACTTTGTGTGAACCGTCGCGGGAAGTGATGTTGGCGGGGTTGAATGGGACATTGCCGTGCCACTGTCGCTGCTAGCTGGGCACGACGGTGTCCAGAAGACGTGGGAAGAAGCGCAGGTGTCGTTGGCAAGTTGTTATAAGAGAGACCAAGTGACGCTTCAGACGTGGTGGGTCCACTCAAGGAACAGCGTCTAGTCTTCTGTTTTATTTCTACCTTGATCCTTCTCCCCACCCCCCGTATTGCAAGCGTCTTACTAGCGCCGGCGTCTCGTGCGGGGAGACACGTTTCAAGACAGGGCCTTTTGTGAAGTCTATCCCGACGCGCGGGGGCGTCGGAGGGTGAGTAACTTTTTGAATTCATAATTATAATTTAAACATAATTTGAATTAATTAAAGAATCTAAGAAATTTCTAAAGCATATTAAATAATTAATTTTACAGCCATTTCTGACGTGTATCTTGATCATTTAAAAAAAAAACTTTCAAAATTTATAGCAACAAATATCTATAAGAAATGAGATTTATTTTTGTGAAATATTGGACTCTATTTTTAAATATTATGTATGTTAAAATTGGTAAAATGTCAGTTTATATTTATTTTATCCCATATAATTCTACCATTCGTTAGAGCAAAATATATTTTTTTAAATTTGATAATATTGTAGGGATGAGAAATGTAGAGTGCAGAAAAAATGTACCCACACCTGTGCAGATTGAAAATGATAATCCTTTTTAAAAACCACCTCTAGTACACTCAATCGGGATTCTAACCTTGATATTTCTACGTACCTACTGATAAGGTATCTTTGATCATAATATTTTAAAATGTTTAATCTATGTTATATAGTTATCTGCTTTTATAGGCTGTGGTTAAATGAAAGATACTCCTAAGTTGATTTTCGAACAGACCTTTTTAATTTTTTTCAAGTTAACACAATTTTTAATAACTTAGGTATGGTTTTGTAATTTGCTCCCTAGATCTAATATTTATTTGTTTTGCTAGTGGAACTGAACAAACTTATCCTGTTTCTTCAGCAACACCAAGCAATAACGGTTTATTTTGGCATATTTATTATTTTGTATGGATTAAAGAAAATTAACACAACAGCAATAATAAATATAAATAACTGAATATTTGATTAATTTTACAAATACTAGTTTTACTGTGGGTGTAGTGTATATTTACGTATCAAATCTAGTATAATTTTATTTTACTTTTAATCTCAGTTACTAAAGATTTAATTTAATTTATTGTTATCAATGATTATAAGGTTATTTGTAATCTATAAGAAAAAATGACTTGTTTATTCTAAAAAAAATATATATTATCATATACATCTTATTATCATCCAAGTGAACTAAGAAAATAAGAATGAAGAATGTAAAATGTATTTCAAATGTATCCAAAGAGGTACAACAGTTAATATATCAACATCTCATCGCACCCGTGTCGGATTCGAACTCTAGGTTCTTAATCAGCAACACACTATTGACCAATATCTTACGCCTTCATTCACGTAGTCATCTGTACAGGTTTTAATAAATTATATTAGTTAAAATATTATAAAAATTAGAAACAAATTAAGTACAAAATTACTCCTATTAATTAAAGATTGAACCTAATATATAATAGTAAAACTAAGCTTTAATAAGCTATCATATAATCATTCTTAATACTATAAATACACTAATTCCTAAAATTGAATTAAATTAATCTAGTTTAAAGTATTATCCATCTTAAAGTTGTATTATAAATAACACAACATCTTTCGACCAACAAAGTGAATGTTTAATGTTCGTATAAATATTTTGGGAGGTTTAAAAGAGTCATAGCTCAGGCATAACAATTTAATTTTGTATTACATTAATAATGGAGTACATTAGTTACAATTAAAATATGCCACTAATGTTTTGAGCGTATTGTTTGTAAATTATAATAGCTTAGATTAAATAAAGAAACAAAGAAGATGTTAAAAAGTGATAATAAAAATATAATCATTTAATATTATTTGTTTAATTATATCCAAGCATCCATATCGTTGGATAAGAAACGTCAATATACTTTCAGTGTATCAACAATGGAATATATATGTATACTTGTAACACTGAACCAATGAACTATCGCTTACCATTCCATGTACATACGTAGTTGAACTAAGGTTTATAAAATTAGAGGATCCCAAAAAACTCAAATTGGTTATTAGTAACATTCTTTAAGTTTACCTTGATTTACTTTACTGTATGCCCACTTTCAAATAAATAAACTAAATATATTAATTATTGAAAAATTATTAAATAAAAAAAAATTGTTTATGGTAGTTAAACTACAAAGTTTTTCAAGGATATTGAAAATGTTTGTGAAATTACCGCCATTAAATTTTTCATCGTTGGATAGGGGGGAGTGAGTATAAAAAAGAGTTCAGAAGCCTTAATAGAACGCTTAGTATAACGTTTGAAGTTTTATTAATTGACCATCTTGACAAAAAATAATCACAAATAGCCAAGAGCTACCAAAATGGCTATGAAATGGAAAGTAATTATGCAACGCTTGTAAGTTTTCCAAGGCCGGGGAACCAGAACTTTACAATTTGCTGTAATAAAGCTCTGAGAGAAAGTGTTGGAAGGCACTAGGAGAAAAGTGGATAGGTTATAGAGGGGGGAAGGTTGGTGAAACGGAACTTTACTTTCACAAGCTTTTTGCATCCCATTAAATTTGTTGGCTAGAGAGATTGGAAAATATATTAAATACAAAGTTTTCTCAATAACGAAGCAGTGTGGTGTCCATACTGGTGTCGCTAAAACGCATCACAGAGATTTATGTACTAGGTGAGTTATCAGAATACATAAAAAAATAGACTTTCTTTCCTGGTACAAACAAAATACGATTTAAATTATATATTAAAAATATTAGTTTAGAAATAGTTTTAGAAAATAAAAATATCACTTTAAATATTTCTTAGATATAATATTGGTTTAATTAACACTTAGCATAAGCACTAACATAACCTAGAAATTGCAAATTATAATTGACCAACCACCGCCTAGAGCTAGAAATCTTTATATTATCTCAGTAGACAAATAAACCAGTGCACATTAACTTTAAGGCCATTAAGACTTTCAAGATTTTAACTCAAACCCCTAGCCACTAGACTAAAAGAAGGACTTTGATAGTCTTATTATCAACATGACAATGATTTTGGTCCCATTCGCTTAAAACTTCTGCTTAAGATGAATCCAACTGGCTATCAATAATGAAATCTTAAGGTGTATAGCAAAAAAAATTCGTCAAAATGATTCAAATATGTCTTCAGTATAAAGATATATATTCATTTTCTTCACATGGTAACCTCTTTTGTGCTTAAATATCTGTCAAATGTGTCATCGACTTTAATGACAACTTTTTCTTTTCATTTAAAAATGTGTCATCTAATGCCGTTGTGCTCATGTAAGATATTAAAATAATTGTTTGTATTACCATGTGAAGAAAATTAAACTCTTTGTTTCTACTGAAGCAATATTTTATCTCTTTTGGTCAAAATATTGTTTGCTATAAAAACTGAAAAACCACTTAGATTTTCTCACGTTCCCTATATTTCCAACTTAACGTAATGCAAAATAGGATGAACTGTGAATAATCCCTTCGTTTCAACAACATCCTTAACACAGAGTCATACATGCTCTTTTATTCTTAAAGCTCTTAATGCTTCTCTTTCTCACACATTCGTATACAATATTATGCTATTTTATTTTCACAAAGTATATTTTTTTACTAAAACATAGTAAGATATAATAAAGAATAAGACTTGGATATTAATTATTGAGAAGTATGGCAATTTAAGTTTGTTTGTAGATTATGATACTAAAATATTACGTTACATAAATTATATAATGAAGCACAATAGTTATTATACCTGAAAAATGTAAACAATAAAATACCATGAAACACATTAAAATCCGATGAATTACAGAATTTATAATAATTGAACACCAAACAAAATTTAATCTTATGAAGAAAGTATGAGTTATTAGATTAAGTTATTAATAATTAGATTTCTTAATGTGATTTTGCTGCCTTTGTTAAAACATTGATAAACCAGTAAAATATGTAAAATTATTTATAAAGATTTTGTACAAAAGAATATTTATAATTATAAAAGATGTTAAATTAAGATATACGTAAATTTGATCAGACATGTTCTATACAATTTAAGGCTGGATTTTTTTAAATCTTTAAACTAATCAGTAACACAAAACGTTGATGATGAATGGAGATATTTGATTAATTTTCAAATATAATAAGTTTAGCTATAGTATCAATGTCTTATCTTGTACAGCATAGCTGTCCAAGGATTGTTTAAGTTCCAATTTGATCGAAGTCCTTCTGGATACTTATTGTATCGACATGTTTCAACATATAAATGTCATCAGAAGGAAAATTATAAAAATCATAAAAAATATATTGAAAATAAAGAGGGCAATCAAAATTATCAAAATATTAAATGCAAGAGAAATTGTAAAAATGTATATTTAGAATTAATATATAAATTTAAAATAAAATAAAGAACTGAATTAAATAATTTAACACGTATAAAGATGAAAAATGAATCAGTTGAATTATTGAACAAAATACTTGCATGTTTGAGAGGAATTAAATAGTGTTTCTATCACTCCATTATGTTAAAAACCGAAGAGTATTAATTATGAATTAAGGTTTGTCATGTTTAACAAATTAATTATCAACGTATGGTTTGGATAGCATGGTTAAGAAATATGGTTGTGAAAAAATGAAATAGCAGATGTTTAAACTTATGGATAAACGGGATGTAAATAAAATTTGACAAAAAGATAAACGTTAATGGTTCTATTTCTTGGTGACGCTGGCTTGATCAGACCATTTCACTACGTTTAAAATTATATAAAAAGTGGATATATAAAATTTCACAACAGGATAAAAGTTAAAGGTACTAATTTTTGGTGACGCAGGCCCAATCAGGTAATTGCATTAATCTTAATATTATTTAAAATTGTATAGAGATAAAATTTATCAAAGGATAAACGTCAAGGTTACTAATTCTTGGCGACGCTGGTCCAATCAGCTCATTTTACTATATTCCTCCAGCGTAATATTTATGAAGATTAATCAATAAAACAATGCTTTCATCTACAATTCTATAGAGAGTCACTAGCAAATATATATATTTTATATTAAATCAATTTTGGAATTCATTATAATAAATTGTATTTAAATGTATTCGTAAAATGCTGTTTTCTAAGTGTGATGCTCAAAGTGACGGCCTTTTTAGTAATGAATATTGTAGCTAAATTATTTACACTATATTTAGAAATCCAAAAGTTCACATATTCAAGTTTTGATTAGATATTCTTGACCGTTACTAACAATTAAAGGAAAATATTAAAAATTTCACACAATATGTGTAGCTAGTTGCGTCAAAATTAATAAAAACACATATATTTCAATACTTTTGACAAGTAAAGTAGCTTTATTTGATATAGATGTACTGTACGTAATGGGTATCTGAAAAATTAGAGGTAATTGTGTGTGGAAACAGCTAAAATCTTAAAATCAATTTTAGTTTTGGCTTTGGTTCACATATTTCAAGTTTCAATTTTACTTTTCTTTATATTTTAAAAGTGACATTCACATAAGCCTGAATAGCGTTTAAGTATTGTATTTTTCATAATGTATTAATTGAAGTTATCCAGTTGGTATTAAGTTTGACAGTGAGAATTATTAAATATTTTAAAGTCAATAAACTCTTGGCAAGGAATTTAACATAAATGGGGGTGAGCTTGTAAAATATATCAGGTAGCAATGATTCAGTGCATTCCAGAAAATCCAATCAGATAAGGAAGCCAGCTTATTCTTTCCCTGAATGTTTCATTAGCTGGGATCATCTGACCCTCGGACTTGGCCGGGAATATTATGTTCTGATAGTAAGTGTTGTCTTTACAATCGGTACAGTCAAAACAAGAAACTAGTAACATTTACACTTCAAATCTTACAAGGTTTAATTGATCACATTAACAAATTTAATGAGTAAAGATACGGTAAAAATATTAGCTATAAATAGCACATTTAGCACTAAAAATTATATAAAATCAAACTATTATATTTGTATTAAAAGAACAATATTTATTTATGATTAAAACTTATGCAATTTTACCACTTTTGAAGAGATTATAAATTCAAATTTATCTTTATTTAACATTTTATAAACATTTCCTTGCATACACCTAATATGAATGTCTAGCTGTACTATTTTTCAACCTAATGGTACACTACGTCAAAATTGAAAGGCAGCAATTTATAATTTACTGAGCCCGCGAGGTATGATATACCTACACACATGACTGCAGAATAGTTTGCCTAGCTACGCCCAAGGCCTAAGTTAGAGAAAACCTTCAGTTCTTAAATTATTTCTTGACGGTTGGGAAGGAGTGATGGGGGAGGGGTTTTGTCTTTTAGCGATGCCCGAATGGTTTGATTTAATAAATTAATTTTACTTTATTGTTCTGATAATGATAAAATCAATAACTAATATTTACATACTAAGTTAATTAATTATTTTTGCTCTCATTAACATACGGGCTGGTATTTTTTTTATCTATTAAAAATATAACCACTTAAAACGTTATTTGGGCACTGATGCTCAAATTGATAGGTCTTACATGGTAACATAAAGCAAGTCTCCCCTTTTCCAGAATCTTCATTACTGTTTATAGCCAATTATGAATTTATAAAGGATTAATTATTATATTCCACACATGTAACGTAAATAACAGATTAACTCTTAAAGATTTTTACTTTATTTGTAAGGAGCTGAATTTAAAAAAAAAACTTCTGTAATTTAAAGGTCTCAAACTTAATTTAAAATATTATGTATTATTTCCGGGTGGACAAAAAATAAATATTGATAAAATCTCATCGATAGGACATATTTTAGTTATAAAAGTGAATTGATTTGTTTCTTCAAAGTTATTATGACTGTGTATAACTTTGTGAGAGCATAGTTCAATTCCATACTTTATTTAATGATACAATAGCGGCTATAATATGACTATTAGTAAAACGCTTTAATAATTAATACTTTGATAAAGAAAAGGTGTGGTTTATTAAGATTTACGTTGTTTATTATCATTTTATAATAAATTTAAAGTATAATGTTAACTGTAATTATATTAGCCGCCTCGGTGACGTAGTTGGCAAACGTGCTAATCGTGTTGAGCTCGACTGCTGAGGACGGGGAGATCGAGGTTCGAATCTCGGTCGGGTGAACTGGGGGTGGTTTTCCCTAAATGGCTTTCCACTCTCCCTCCACTCAAATGTGGGTTCACTTCCTCTAATTCAACCTTCCCAATTCCTAATACATTAGAGTAATTAGTACTTAAAGCGTATAACCCGAACGGGTAGTAAGACTCGTTGCTAAATATATATAACTGTGATTATTTTTGTCAAATATGTTTTTTACTAAATCAATTCTGGAAATCCAAACAATAAAACTGCCCATGTCGTAGGCAAATAATATACAATATCAAAGTGAGTAGTTTTAAATTATAATTGAAATCAAAGATAGGTATTGTTTTGTTTTACGAGCTTAAAACCACTTTACAAAATATCTCTGCTTTTTAAAGGTTTGGAATATAAATATATGCAAGTATAAATATATTGTAGTTCTGTACTATATTTAAGAATATCTATCTATAGCCAAGGCTACCTGGAATTTCACAACCTATTGGGGTGCATTTGTTTCTATTCATCATGATGTCTCCTAGGAGAGGATTTAGCATACATACAGTCAGGGTTTGATTTTCTTTTAAAGATACTGCCGGATTTATTTATCTCTGGAACCATTTAACCAAATGTGGTGTTGTTATTACTTTTGTACTGGATAAATATCTAGGCAGGTTTTAGCATTATTTGTGTATAAGCAGGTGTTTCGGTGGGAGTCCCGGTGAAGGGTCAGCCGAATGTTTGTATACATTTATGGAACAACAAAATTACTGTGGAGTAGTATTTATTATTCGTTAGTGTATTTATCCAGGCAATTTTTAGTATAGTAATTATAATTGGGCGTATTGGTGTAAGTTCCGGTTAAGTGCCAGCCGGATATTTGGATATATCTATAGAACCATTTAACCGATTTAAATGTAGTTTTTTTTTTGTAGAATATTTATTTAAGCATGATTTAGCATGATTTAATCATGTTTTGTGTTGTAAGTCTCGGTGAAGGTCCAGCCGGATATTTGTAAACAACTGATTCCGTAGTTAATTCTATTCTATATGATATCAACAGGGAAAATTGTAGTATGATAGACCTAGGTTTTGGGGTCCGAATCCATGTTTAAGTTTCGGATGGATGTTGTATATATTTCATTTAGGATATTTATAACCAAATAAGCGATTGCAGAGTATATTTTTTTTAACTAGGCTTACGTAGTTTTTATATACAGACAGGTTTTAACATTAGTTTAATCAGGTATTTTGTTGTGAGTCCCTGGAAATACTGACAGGCCTAGCTATAATGGAGTTTTTGGATCAGCCGGAAGGTGAAATTCTGTTCTTCCGTGAAGGGGATAATAAAATCTAGACTGAACTATAGGAGAATATTTATAAGTAACATAATATTACATATTTCAAACATATTTGCTACTAACTACTCTGTGATGATGAATAAAAAAATAGCAATTAAAGGTGATGTAACCACAATTTCTTGGAGGTAAGTTGGGAACAATTTAGGAAAACGTGTCTCAATATTCCCGGCCAAGACTAGAACCCTGTTTCATCCATCTCTGAAAATGGACCATATAAGAATTTTTTTGTCCTCATGCACACCGAAGTAGTATAATATACATTATTTACCGCATTTACTAGAATATTAATTTTACTTTGTAATTTTGTTTAATATAAAATATAAAATATTTTATTTTGTGAGTGTTTCGAGCAGTTATCACACTGGTCTATAATCTACTACCATAAGAGCATGAATTACATATTTATTTAATGAACAGATAGTTCGACAGTTTAGATCAATCGATAGCATGTTTTTATACTGATTAAAGGACACTAGGTTCAATTCCTGACACCTTGGAACTTTTATTTTTAGTGAAACATTTGTTTTTTCTTATAACCTGATAAATTAATGGACGGGGATAATGAGTCGTTTTAAGTTTTAAGATAGTAACAAAGTAGTGTGCTAATTTTACAACTCGGTTCAGAAAATGCATGTCAGATACCTCAAATAAATTTATAAAATGAGACCTTAGGATACTACGTGTTTCTCTAAATGAGATCGGTTATAACTTATTGAACAACTAGACACTTCTCCCTCCCCCCACTCCCCAGGCATTATTATTCTCAACACACATATTGAATAATCATCATAGACTCTACCATAAAATATGAGTGACTATCGACATTTTTATGAGCAATAAATTAAATTTTCAAAATAAAATATAGCCTTTGTTACACGCTGATAATGTAATTTATATTTGTGAAAGAATTTTTAAAATAGGTCCAGTAGTTTTTGAGTTCATCCATTACAAACAAAAAACAGAAAATCAAATCTTTCCTCTTTATAATATTATAGTGTAGAAATAATAAAGTTTAAGGTGTACTAACTTATATTAAATATAACGTTAGCTTTAACTAGGAACGCAAATAATTAAAAAACAAACTTTCAGCAATATTTCTATGACTTATTAATCAGCTTTGTTTGGCTAGTTTTCATTCTTTGCGTATCTTTAATGTATGCATTATTAAGGATCAAGTGTGCATTTAGTGCAGGCTATTTGGATTTCGTGCCTAGGCTCACCATCCTCTTCTCTTTTATGTGGATCTGCTCCATAAAATTCTCACTAGGTCCTTTTACTCATGAATGCCGGGGGCTGAGAACTTTCGATGGAACAAAACCACATAAACGAGAAGAGGATGGTGAGCCTGGGAACGAAATCCAAATATTCCTGCAACAAGTGCACACTTGATCCTTAATAATGCATACATTAAAGATGCGCAAAGAATGAAAACTAGCCAAACAACGCAGATTATTAAGTCATAAATATATTGCCGAAGGTTTGTTTTCTAATTATTTTGGTTCCTAGTTAAAGCTAAAGTTAAATTTAATATAATATAGTACACCTTATGTTTTCTTATTTTGTTCAATAAGTTATAACTGATCTCACTTATAGAGACAATGTAGCATCCTAAGGTTTCATTTTATAAATTTATTTGAGGTATCTGACGTGCATTTTCTGAACCGAGTGATGAAATCAGCACACTACTTTATTACTATCTTAAAACTTGAAACGACTCAAAATCCCTGTCCATTAGCAGATCAGGTTATAATAAAAAACAAATGTTTCACTAAAAATAAAAGTTACACGGTGTTAGAAATCGAACCTAGTGTCCCTAAATCAGTATAGAAACATGCTATCGATTGAGCTAAGCTGTCGCACTATCTGTACGTTAAATAAATCTATAAATCATGATCTTGTAGTATTCTTGGTTTAGAAAGCAATAATAATAATAATAATAGTAATAATAATAAGGTAACCAATAATTATTTGTGGAATATGAGATTTTAACATATAAGTAGTAATGCAACCTACAAAATACATCATTTATTTGTTCTTGAAATTAACTTGGAAGGAGTAATAACTGTTTGCTTACTGCAAATTATAAATGTTTAGAAGATGTATGAATGTTAACTGCATTAGAAACTTTCAGTATTTTGCTAGTGCATGACTTGATGAAGTGAATAATGTGTTCTGACCCTACTTTTAGACAAGCGCCATTTAACTATTTTACTCTATACGCAGACATTTGCGGCCAGCCAGCACACACAGAACGAACTATTTATTAATATGTTAGAGTGCCAGGAAAACTTCACTGTTTCTTAGGTAACCTTCATATAGTCAATATTAAATCAATAGGACAATGATAGAGTGTTTAAAGCAATTTTTGAAGGTAGGTTTTTTGTTTGGTTTTTTTAGCACCGAGTCTTAATACCCGTTTTGGTAATACGCCTAAATATTAATTACTCTTATGGGTTAGGAATTAGAAATTTTGAAGTTAGAGGAAGGGAATCCGCATTTGCGTGGAGGGAGAGTGTAAAACCACTTAGGAAAAATTACCTGAGTTCACCAGAGCGAGATTAGAAACTCGATCTCCAAATCCTTGTCAGTCGAGCTAAGCAGTAAACTAGCGCGTTAGCTAACTATGACACCGGGGCGGGTCAGAGAGTTGTTTATAATCTCAGTGTGGTAAAAACAATAGTGATTGAACTTAAAAAAGAAAGCCCCGAGTTAATAATATATTATATACCAGTGTGATATCTGCTCTAAACACTCACAAAATAAAATATTTAATATTTTATACTAAAAAAATTACAAAGTAAAACTAATATTCTAGGAAATGCGGTAAATAAGGTATATTATACTGCTTCGATGTTCATGCGGACAAAAAAAACTTATATGGTTCATTTTCAGTGATGGATGAAACAGGACTCTAGTCTTGGCCGGGAATATTGAGACACGTTTTCTTAAATTGTTTCCTAACTTCCCTCCAAGCAATTGTGGTTACACCACCTTTAATTGCTATTTTTTTAATTATCATCCCCCAGTAATGAATAGAAAATATGGTTGAAATAGTTAATATTATATTACTTATAAATATTCTCCTATAGTTCAGTCTAGATTTTATTATCCCCTTCACGGACGAACGGGATTTCACCTTCCAGCTGATCCACAAACTCCATTATAGCTAGGCTTGTCAGTACTTCCAGGGACTCACAACAAAACACCTGATTAAACTAATGTTAAAACATGCCTGTATATAAAAACTACGTAAGCGTAGTTTAAAAAAATACACTGAAATCTCTTATGTGGTTATAAATATCCTAGATAAAATATACACTACATTCATCCGAAACTTTAGCATGGATTCGAACCCCAAAACCTAGGTCTATCATACTACAATTTTTCCTGTTGATATCCTATAGAATAGAATTAACTATGAGAACCAGTTGTTTAAAAATATCCGGCTGGACCTTCACCGAGACTCACAACACAAAACATGATTAAATCATGCTGAAACTTGCTTGAATAAATATCCTAAAAAAAACTACATTTAAATCGGTTAAGTGATTCAATAGATATATCCAAATATCCGGTTAGCACTTCACCGGGACCTACACCAATACACCCAATTATAATTACTATACTAAAAAATGCCCGGATAAATACGTTAACGAATAATAAAAACTACCCCACAGTAATTTTGTTGTTCCATAAATGTATACAAACATTCGGCTGACCCTTCACCGGGACTCCCACCGAAACACCTGCTTATACACAAATAATGCTAAAACCTGCCTAGATATTGATCCAGTACCAAAGTAACAACAACACCGCTATTGGTTAAATGGTTCCAGAGATAAATAAATCCGGCAGTATCTTTAAAAGAAAATCAAACCCTGACTGTATGTATGCGAAATCCTCTCCTAGGAGACATCATGATGAATAGAAATAAATGCACCTCAATAGGTTGTGAAATTCCAGGTAGCCTTGGCTATAGACAGATATTCTTAAATATAGTACAGAACTACAATATATTTTTACTTTAATATATTTATATTCCAAACCTTAAAAAAGCAGAGATATTATGTAAAGTGGTTTTAAGCTCGGAAATCAAAACAATATTTATCCTTGCTTTTGAATTATCATTTAAACCTCCTCACTCTGATATTGCATTATTACTTGCCTACGACATGGCCAGTTTAATTTTTTGGATTTCCAGAATTGATTTAGTAAAAAAAAGATCTGACAAAAATAATCACAGTTAAGATTATACTTTGAATTTATTATAAAATGATAATAATCAACGCAAATCTTAATAAACCACACCTTTTCTTAATCAAGGTATTAATTATTAAAGCGTTTTACTAATAGTTATATTATAGCCGTTATGGTAACATTAAATAAAGTATGGAATTGAACTATGCTCCCACAAAGCTATACACAGTCATAATAACTTTGAAGAAACAAATAAATTCACTTTTATAACTAAAATACATCCAATGGATGAGATTTTATCAATATTTATTTTTTGTCCCCCCGGAAATAATATAAAATATTTTAATTTAGGATTGGGACCCTTAAATTACAGAAGTTTTTTTAAAACTCAGCTTCTAACAAATAAAGTAAAAATCTTTTAGAGTTAATCTGTTATTTAGGTTACATGTGTGGAATATAATAATTAATAATTAATAAATTTATAATTGGCTATAAATAGTTATGAAGATTTTGGAAAAGGGGAGACTTGCTTTATGTTACCATGTAAAACCAATCAATGTCGGCAACAGGTCCCAAATAACGTTTGACGTGGTTAAACTTTTATAGCTAAAAAAAATACCAGCCCATATGTTAATGAGAGCAAAAATAATTACAGTGAAGCCTGTTTAACTGGCATCTCAAGGAACCTAACATTTTGTATCACTTATAGAGGTTTTTCATTTATTCATTTTTCCAAATAAGCATGTTAACATGACAATCGTCTTACTTATAGAGGGTCCCACTATGAGAGGTTGAAATGTATATTTATCTTATGAAGAGGTAGAAATGTTCATATTTATGTACATACAAATGTAAAATAAATCTATATTTCATGTTGTACAATTTTTATTTAAAAAAAATTAAGGCCTCAAAAAATCAGTGAAATTAGTTTGTATTAGATTGTTAGTTGCTTTAAGGTGTTTTTCTCCATAGTATAAATTTGATAAAATATGTCCGGATTATTAATATTTGACCTCTCAAAATATTTATGTAAGGTGTCTAAGGCTTTTTTCTGCGTCACGCTTTGATACTCTCTCTAAAGGCTCTTCACAAGTTTCACAACCCTCCTCTTCTTCTTGTTCTATCTCTAAGAACTCAGAAATAATGTCGTCGTCAGTGAGCTCTTCCGATACTAGTACATCATTGTCCATACGTACAAAATCCTCAAAAGTTGGCTTCTGGTCATTTTCATTGCTACTACAAGCGGAAATAATCTGGTTCCATTCTGTAAGTGTTTCACAGTTTTCTTCCTCCTCTTGTAAGCTTTCAGGTTCCGGTTCATCCGTCCCTTTAAATCCAGCTTTTTTGAAGCAGTTACAAATGGTGGTATTGCTCACACAAAACCAAGCTTTTCTCGCAAATCTCATTGCCTGGAGGATGTTAATTTCAGGGATTTTATTCTCTTTTAAAGATTTAAGAACGTATTGTACGACTTGTTTTCTGTAGTAAACTTTAAAGTTGTTGATAACACCTTGATCTATTGGCTGTAATTTACTCGTTGTATTGTCAGGTAAATACAGTAATTAAACGTAGTATGATTCGGGCATATTATGATAAGCTCTGCAGTTATCAACAAACAAAATATTTTTTCTTTTTTTGGGCTTTCATATTGGCGTTCACTTTTTTCAACCAATCCGCGAATAAATCAGATGTCATCCAGGCCTTTTTATTGTTTTGATAACTAAGTTTTCATACATTTAAAGCATCTTGGATCTGTCTGTATTTGGCATGGATATAAAACCGTCTAATGGATGTTGTTCGATTTATTTAGCTCCAAATTTTTCGCAAATAGCTTGGACAACTTGGCTTAAAATAGATATGTTGTGAGTTTTTGACCATTCAAATAACATAGTATACTTGGTTTTTAGATTAAAATTAGTTAAAATGTAGTTACGGATGAGTAATTTTGGAAAATTCAAAATATTTTAAAATGCATCTAATGATTTTGTATCAAATTTATTTCTAGGGAGTGTTTACATGACAACTACAAATTTATACTTGATTTTTGGGGGAAAACTTTTTTAAAGTTAGTCTACAAATGACGTTTTTTTCTTTCGAAAATTTAATATTAAAAAAGGGCTCTATCGATTTAGTTTAAAATGTGTATTTGTTAATTATTTTTTACATAATAAATAACTATAATATATAATTTTTTTCTAAAAAAATATGTTTTGTTGTAGTTATCTTTTGACATTTCAGTAAAACATAAATTTTTGGAAAATAGATTTACGATTTTGTTAAAGATCATGGTCAATGACATGAAACGATCAATATTAATTTTCCTCAATTTTTCTAACTAGATTAATTTAAGCGTAGTATTCTTTTGAAAAAGAAAATTTGAAATTTTTTAAATTGGTTTTGAAGATTAAGCTAAAACACAGTAGCTGGGAATATTTACAAATAATAAATAAGAATATATTTTTTCGTTTACAAAGTAAACATAGTCTTAGGGTAGCTAACAAATAACCTTTTTTGAAAATTTGAAATTTTTAAATAATATTTTAACAATTTGGCAAAAATTTGCTATATAAAGGTTATGTGTTTGTTTTTATGAGGATATTTATCTTAAAAGGAGTTTACTGAAAAACTATATTTAAAATTTTCTTTCAAGGTATTATACACAATATGAGAATGTTGTTTCAGTTTTATCATACCATTTATTTTAAATATCTACCAAAACTCTTATCAAGAATAAAACCAACTACAACATGAAAACTTAGACTAATATATATGTGTGGTAGAGAAAGGGGTAAGATAGAAGCGGACAATTTAAAAAAAAATTCTTTATATTTATACTATACTGTATATTAGGAAAAGAATATCTTTCAGCCTCCTTCTTTGAAATCACACACGATCTCAGTTTATCAGAGAGGAACAACAAACTCACTTTATTCTCAATCCTTCATAGTATGATATTTCTTACTATTTGGCTCAATGCTGAAATTTGGAGCAGTTTCTATGACAGGCTAATTTTCTTAAAAACCTTAAATAAACTACAAATAATCGGTTGAACTCTTGAATCAATATTATCTATAGCAGAATAACCACTAAATGGATGAATTCTTGTAACACTGCTATCTCCAATAGATATACTACAACATTATTATTTTTAAATTTACTGCTGAATACTGGATACAGTTTAAACTGAAGCAGCTTTGATTTCTGTAATAGTGTCACCATTGACTTCTGAAATACTCAATGGACTGTTGATTACTAAATATTTTAATATTTTAGAAAACATTCAAAAAATTAGAGAATAAGAAGAGGTTAGAATTAAAATTTAAGACTTAGATATGTTGTTCTAGAGATATATACATATAATTTAATGTTATAATTTAAACTGTTAAAAAGTTGGTAGATGTATTAAGTGAATTACAAGTCAGAAAGTATGATTGAGATTTTCTTGTAGTGAATAAACATATTGTCAGATAAGAACAAATAACATAAACTTATTATTGGATCATCAACTGGACCAAAACAAGTTGACAAATATTATGAAAATGTTTGTTAACACGTTAAAAATGTTGTGACAGAACCTTACAAATATACGATATAGTATGGACAGCAATAATGTTTAAGTTCAAATATGTTCTATGGTTAAAATATTAGATTTTCATTTAGAGGTCAACATCTTCCCAACACATTATAGTGAAGTCACTAAGTGTTATAATAAAAACACTTCGAGAAATCTAAAATGTTATGAACAATCTAATGTTTTGAGTTTAAATATGTTATATACAATAGAGTATAAAAATTAAAAAAAAAATTAAATGTTATATTTGTCTCTTTGTATAGTTGAAGAAATTCTAACTGTAAAATATCCAACATAAAATTTTAAAATTCTGGATAAAATAATAACAGTATCCTATTAAAATTGATATTTTTTAAATACTTGTTGCAATTCTTATTTTATCAGGCTCATCATAGCTAGGAGTAAAAAAATTTGCTCCTTCAGTAAAACTTTGCCTTACATATAGAAATTTATAAATAATTGATGGTTTCTTGAAGTTTACGTCTTGTTGTTTGGTTCATGTTCAGTATCCAATCTACCAGTCTTGATAAACAAAAGATGATTTTTCTTTTCTTATAAAGGAAATTTGAAGATTTGCTCACCAACTCAAATAATAAAACTAGTTTTAGGTTAGTGAATGGATGACATAGAGTAATCAACTAGACGATACCGAATACAGATATTTCACAACGTCAAAAACAACCGCGTTTTATTTCATTACAACTGATCTGATTGTCGGGGCAAGTCACTATTAATCGATTGGAAGAAAACTTGTAGATTGGGCATGAAGTGTTCCAATTTCAAATTGGCAGTTTATCAATAGATCGTAGAATAATTACATATACAGAGTGTATCATAACGTGTGGGACTCACTTCAGCTGTTGATAGGAGACACAAAAATAATTTAAAACAAGTTCATACAAGCATATGTCACATTTGACATTGTTTCCAAGTTATAGTCATGTTTGTACTTCCATAATGTGTAACCCCCGACCCTGTTCATCACTTATAAATTATAGTCAGGTTGATCACAAGAGAGTTTTATTTTCTATTCAAGAAAAATAACAAATACAGCTCTAAGGGAGCGAGGGATGAATAGCTTTAGGCACCGAATCCGTAAACAACAATCAAGATAGAACAATAATATAAGAAATATGTGAGACGTCTTCCCAAGATTTTAAATGGCGACCTAAAATAAATAATAGAATCTACAGTAAAATTGACGTTCGTACAAATATTAAGATGATTATAATAATAATCATAATAATAATGATAATAATAATAATAATAATAATAATAATAATCGATAGTCAAAAGAAAAAACAAAGTTCTTGTCATAAAAAACTATATATATACGTGCCCCCTCCGGCGGTTCTCAAACCTTCTGAACTGTAAACAATGAGTTCCTAATAACATATAACTCCTCATCCGTAATTGGGCATAATAGAAACAGACAACCAGAATTTAATTTAGAAAGATATGCCTTAACGGGCTGCATTAACTTTAAATATTAAAGCCCATATTAGAAATAAAACCTGCCAACTTGTGGCCCCACATTTAACAAACATAGTATAAACTTTCAAATAAGTAACGATAATAAATTATAACAAATTATAATAAATTACAATAGAGATAATCTTTAAAAACATAAAATCGGAATAACAAAGGTATGACGCTGCCAGACTCAATTATGGACCTAAGATGGCAGTACTTCAAGGTATAAGCCCATGCGCGAAGCGGATGAAACAGAAAGTACATTAAATAAATAAAAGAATTATCTCAAAAGTAACGCCAGATAAACGGTTCGGTCAAATCACGCAAATATATATATATAGATTATCAATGGTCTATAAGCAAATTATAAGAACCAGGAACAGTTAATATATGATTAATTAAATATAAAGAATTCGTAACGATAATTTTGAATAATTACAACCAAACGTAATTTTGAACGTACAGACCTAAACCTATCTTAGGACAAAAGTCTCTTACCTAGTGATCGTAGTGTAGCGTGTGCTGGCATTACAGAATGAGGCCATTATATACCCGACGAACGAAGTCATGTGTTCTCAAGGTGTGAGAACCAAAGGATTGGGAGATAGGTAAGGGTTAGCAATCTTATCAATCATGCTCCAACAGTCCACGCGTTTTTTTTAAACGCGAGCCAAACAATAGGTTTTAAGTTTCCTAACACTGCCGATGGTGCGCATCCAGTTAACGCATACTATCTGTCTTTTTTTGGTGCGGCACAATCCTCACGGTGAGAAGAGAACCACGGCCTCTCGAGTTAGTTTGATATTGGCAGTGCCGCGATGTGTTAGTGAAGTGGAGCCTTGCCGAGAAAGGTTAACTGGGGCAGGAGTGGTGAGCCAAACAATCTTCTTTTCTTTAGGTGTTGTAACAGTGTCACAATGTGAAGCAGCTTAACATAACTTGTATATGAGGTGTTATAAATTATCATTATTGTTTTGGATGCTTCTCACTACTTGTTCAGGATATACGCATATAATTTATGATAATTACTCAAATTGGATAGGAATTGAGGAAAGAATCCTCTTAGATGTTGTCTACCCTTGTTTGCATGGAAGGCGAATGGTAAAACATTTAGTAAAAACCACCTTGAGTAGAACTAACTAAAATTCGAACCCTTATCTCCCATTTTAAGCAGGCCACACTAACATGAGAATGACGTCATAGACCATTTGTCCATTATATTGGGTTGAAGCCTGCAGTTGTTGTGTCGTAGAACGCCGAAATCTTTCAAAAATATTAGATGCTTGGAATAACCAGGAATAACCTAAATATATACCTGGTCAACAATTGGAGAAATATTAAATATGGTATTCAAACAATTTGGTGTAATTTCTTGAATGAGGTAACCTGGTGGTCTAGGGGTAAGGTGTTGGACTTCTGTGATAGGGGTCCGGGGTTCAATCCTCAGTCCCGACACAGATCTATCTGATTGCCAAACCCTTCCTTCATCTATGACAAGACGTGTATTAATCACAACTTGTGATAGTGTGGAAGGCCAGGCCCCCACCGTGGTTTGGATTCCACGTTAAGCTGTAGGTCCTCCATTTCATCTCACAATCACCCTACCATTACACATTAGCGTAAGTGTCTATTACCCAAAGGGGTTTGAGACGTGGTACTACTAATAATAATGATAATAATAATAATACTTGGATGACATGGGTGTAAAGTTTACATTACATCCAGTATATAAATATATTTTAAAGATTTCTATTTAAATAGCTAAAATGTTTAATGTAAAACCAATGAGAGACATTTATAAAATGGTAATATCAAAATTTAAACCAAATTATTCGACAAGAGTTAAATAATAACTTTTATAAATTATAAAGTCAAAAATGTATGTAATGTTACAACTTTTCTAAATGATTCTTATCAAATAGAAATACATTTATAAAGCATAAATATTATTTATTTAAATCATGTTTAGAGAGATTTATTCTTGTGTGGAATGTTAATGAATTTACGAATATGAAAAGTCTTAAATAAATATTTGTATTGATGTGTTAGACAATTTACACCCTTTAGTTTTTATCAATTGAGAAACCAAATTGAAGTATTTTAGTGTCAGAATTTAGGTTTTAAGAACTGGGAAATTATTAAAGCAAAAATTTTATAGGAAAATAAATCTATATTAAAACTAAAAGAATATATGTTTTTACTAATTTATGTATTATTTAAGAAATTAAATAGATTTATTCTATTTTTATTCTTATGGTAATATCACCCACATACCCAAACTCATATATTCATAAATTGATATAACTCAGGTAACACTTTTTAGATTCTAGTATAACCAATTCACAATAATGTTAAAAGTTAGCGTCTTGATTAAAATAAAAAATAAAAACAAAGAAAAATATGTTTTACTGTTTGTGTATTTAATTTGATCAATAGTTAAATAATTAATAAATGCATACTCAATCGAGAATACAAAAAAAAAATGATATACTTCTACATTTTTTATTTTGAACAGGAAAAGAGCCATTTTAATAATTACTTGATTAATCTAAGTATGACTAACTATTTGAGTGAATCTATTGTAAATTTTTCCTTCCTTATTAATTAGTATGGTTAAATGCAGATAGCTCGGATTGATATAAATACGCGGGTAAAAAAAGAATCAGCGTATATTAAAACGTATATGCTACATCTTTTTATTCTTTTAAAATATATATTTAAAAGATTGCAGTTGATGAATTTCTACATTTATAATAGGGCTCATATGTATATACGTTACTTTGGGTATATATATAGTCACTGAGTTATATGAGCAAGGACCTCCTGAAAAAAGAGTGAACAAATTACTGGTCAAATCTAATTTTACTTGACTACACTGGGAAACTATTGTTCATTCACGGGAGGAGTTTACCTGAGAAAGGTCTTTTTTCTTACCAATATCCTACTATATAATAGATTTCTGGTAGGGAAAAAAGTCCTTTCCCAGGTAAACTCCTACCGTGAACGAACTTTATAGAGGTTGTGGTAAGGTGTCAGACTTCTGTGCTGATGGCCGGGGTTCAATCCCAGTTCCCGGCACAGATTTATCTGATTACCAAACCCTTCCTTCACCTCTGACAATACATCTTGTGAATGTGGGGAATGCCAGGCCTCCGCCGTGGTTCGGATTCCACGTTAAGCTGTAGGTCCTCCATTTCATCTCACAATCATCCTACCATTACACATTAGCGTAAGTGCGTATAACCCGAACAGGTAGTAAGACGCGGTGCTAATAATAATAATAATAATAATAATAATATAGAGGTTGTGAACCAACGATTAACTCTAATGCTTTCTCGGCCCCTACAGAATAAAGACGATACAACGATTCATAATATGGGAAATTTCATTTAACAATACTGTGGGGAGGGTGAAGGGGGTGTATTGAAACCTTCCTCATACGTTGATTATATATTAACTTATTGTTTATATGTTTATATGTAGTGGCTTTTACTCAATCGTAAGGCTTCACGCATTAATAATCAAGGTGTTTATTGTCAAATCAAATTAATCTTAGCGTACGCTTTATAGACATGAGGAAGTTAGCTTTACCACAACAAGCACTTAGCCTTGAGTGGAATACTCCATATAAAACAGTCTGGAGCTGGGTATTGTAAGCGGGACTACTCCCCAGGCTAGTGTATATGGTTCTTGAAAAACATAAGGCCCCGTTCTCGCTAATCGATCACATTATTTTTAGGCTTTGAGTTTTTTATTTATGGAGATGGGATACTTCTATTTTTCTTAATTGTTTTGATGTTTTAATTGTCTCTATATGGTTAAACATCTATGGCCTTGGATAAGTGGTTTAGTGTAGTCAACCATAAGGAATTTAGTGGACTCCTATTCCTTTCTGGAGTGCGCTGATTTTGAAATTCAGCCTAATATTTAAATAAGCCCTAAGGGCGGGTAATTATACCTCAATTTTATTTTTTATGAATACACATTTGGGTCACCTTTTATGTAATGCATTTTTTTTGCATTCAACTTCAATAGCATTTTAGTCTTTTCACATTGCTATTCTATAGTTACTAATATTATTTATTAAAAGTGACAGCTACATATAACTTAACTTTACGTGAAAGTATATCTAGCAACAGTTTGGATATGTTATTTCCTAGGAAACTTATTGGGGCATAGCTAAGCACTAGGACCGACGATGTCAGCATTTTCCCTGTGCAGTCGTATGTTGGTCTATATAAATGTACTTAAGCACTATCCAAGCTGCAAATCGTAAATGGTTTTATTTAGTACAACGTCTTACTACTCGTTTGGGTTATATGCTTATGTAATAATTACAGTAATGGGTCTAGGGATTAGGACTGATATATTTAGCAGAAATGTAATAGTATTTTCGGATGGAAAGTAAAACAAAAATTTGAAAAACCACCCTCAGAACACTCGACCAAAATTTGAACCCCGATCTCCCCATCATCAGCAGTCTAGTCTACTGCGAGAGTAGAGCCATAGACAATGCGGCCACCAAAGTGGGTCGTAAATAGTTATATGGCCACAATATTATGCGTTCGCTTCATAATTATATTACTAAAATATAAACTAATTTAAATTTATCACAGATATTCCAGTCGCTTATTTGCTATAAATATATATATTTTTTTATTTAGCATTTCTTTCATCTTATCACGTCCAGGATATCCATTTATTACGATGAACCAAACATTATTTCAGATATGAACAAAAATACATGACCATACTTGGAAAACCATATCGAATTTTGTTTAAATTTAGCTATTTTATATCAAATATATTTTTAAAACAATATAATTTAATTTCTATACAAAAAAAAAAAGGGGGTGTGCACTTTGTTTTGCGAAGTATTTTATCTGTATTGGGTGTATTTTTCAAACTATCAATTACTAAAATGGGATATCAATGTATACGCGATTATAAATCCTTTCACTGTTGTACCTTGTATTATTTTGTTTCAAGATGGTAGACAAAATATTTTGAGCTGGGAAACTTTGTCTTATGTTAAGATAATTTAAAAATAAAGTGCTACTGTTGTGTATTATGAAAATGCACATACAATTCCTAGATAAAAATGTCCAAAAATACTTTAACAAGTACAAAATATTTCACCAAAATTAGATTTCTATAATACTTAACATATTTCCCCTCGTGTCATTTAAAAGAGCATAACTTAATTTTCAATCTCTAAAATGTTACTGTGTGTGCTTTATTTGTTTTAGTCCTCCCTATCTACACCCCTCTGTATCATCCCTGTTTATGACGGTAATAGCGGTTAATTTAACTCGCAGAATGGGATGGCTGGCAACTGTTGCATGTGTTGCGCGGGGATGTATACGCGAGAGAACCGCAGGGGCCGATGGAAATCTTGAATGGGTTGCTATGATGGTTGAAAAGGTATGGGAGGGAAAAGAGGGGTAGATATGGGGGGAGGGGGGACGGGAAGCACTAGAACTCCCACCCATTCCCGCGTTTGCTTCCAAAAGCTGTCAGAAACATACATCTTGCTGTCTCTTCCCTCTAGTGTTCAGAGATAGGAAGAAGTGAAGGAAGGAGATAGACAGAGAAAGAAGAAAATGATAGAAGTGGGAATAACCTAAACAAAGCATCGCAATACTAAGTGGATTTTCTGGTTGACTTAATAGTTTGTGCAATACGCTCAAAATGAGTGATATTGTTAGCTCCTGATACCTCAATTTATAATGAACTCCAAACTACTCAAAGTCTACTTACCGTTGCATCACATTCAGTCTTTGACTCAACTAAGATCTGAACCAAGTCTCAAAACTTACCAATGACTGAGGGTACAACCTACTTAAAAAAATAAAGAAATTTCAATATTAGTATAATTTTCATATTTATATTAATACGAGTATTATAACAGTCCGACCCCTTAGCTCAGTTGGTAGCGTGTTTGCCTAGTGAGCTAAGGGCCCCTGGTTCAATTCCCGTCATGGATGAAAGTTTATAATTGATGAAAACATGGATTTACCCTTTCACAGTGATGAGATAACGGCCAGAGAGTGGATATTGTGGCTGTCTCAGTCTTATGATAGATATAAGGCAAGGCTACGACAGGTCTAGCCAACCGGTAGTGGAAAATGCATATCGTTAATAAAAAACTTACCCATGCCACAAGCTTGAAGAGATAATGGATGTACTGTACTTATATAATAAAAATGTATTAGTAACGTAATCAATGGGACTATTGAAAAATCTTAGACTAATCCCCTTTATGGGTAACCTAATTAGTTCAATTTTACAATGTTTCGGTAATTTTCCTGTAGTGTAATCTAATCTGAGAGATTATGGTTTGAGTACCAACCGTATAATTGTGGCTGAGATTTTTTTCTCTCTCAAGCAAGTTTGTCAGTATTTCTCCAGATGAAAATTAAAGGATTTAATCAAATATCATTCTTCTCCCCCTACTGCCTTGCATCGTAAAGAAGGAATTTTAAATCACACTATTGAAAATAGGGATCTACATTACTTTCATGTATGCGTTGAGATGGTCGAAGGAAATATTAAATTATCTAACAACATTTGCATCATGGAAACACGACCAGTCCTCAACGCAGACATTTGGATTTCATTTTTGGTATGTGTTGAAACTTGTACAGGTATACTGAGGTTTGGTGGTTTTCCATATTTTAATTAGAATTGCTAAGTTTTAAATATTCTCTCCAAAAGATTTCTTATGCACTTCTTTTAGAGTCATCTTTCTAGTTCCGATTGTGTTTCACTTAGTTTAAGCCATGAATAGGCCGACCCGGTAAAATAAAGTATATAACTAGCCAAATTAGCAAACGGTTTAGTGGACTTATTTTATGATTCACGTGTATCACAAAATATTTCATGATAATTATCCACATAATTATTCCTGATGGATGAATAAAATTTAGTTAAATAAAAAATTACAACTTGGATTCAATTCCAGGGCCAGTTTGTCAATTTTCACTTACTTGATTAGGATTCATTTATAACACATCTATGTGAAGATGTGTTCGAATCAGCATTTTACATGACGTTCCATATTAAAGAGAGGGAAAATAGAAATAACTTACACATCTGAGTTCCTTTGGTTTAAAAAAGATGGAGACGTAAAATGACTGGAAGTATTTTTTTTATTACCATGTCTTACTACCCGTTAGTTATAAGCCTATATAATGTGGAAGGGGCTAGGAAGGTGTAATTTAGAGAAAATGCACCCGTAAATGCGTGTAGGGAGAGTGGGAAACCATTTTGTAAAAAAATCTTCAGTACACTCGATTGGGATCAAACCCTGATCTCCCCCTCTTCAGTAGTCTAGTCTCTTGCAATAGAAGTGCCTTAGACCATGTAACCAACAAGCGGGTGCTTGAGATTTTATTGTTACTAATAAACCTTTTTGATATTTTTACTTTAATTTATGCTTTTAATAACATTTTTAATAGCTTAAACTTTGGGGCGATAAAGAGAAAGATAATTTTAAGAAATGTAGCCAATTTATCTAGAGAATTTGATAAAACTACAATAATAAACAATACAGATGCTATATATAGATGGTCGGCTAACTTTTTGATATCGCAGATTGTTTGGGTTCAAAACCAAATTTGGCAGAGATGGTTTAAAAAATATTGAACAAAAAATGTAAACTTTATGTTTATCATAAAATAATAGGTATTAGTATAGTTTGACGAATATAATTATTGTTTTTTTGCTAAATATTTTGCAGGCCGCTGCTGTAGATTATGATATCACTGATACTGCTATCAATAAACCCGAAGAACGCGGAAAGCCTTAAAAATAATTTAAGCATACTATTATTTTAAAATTAATAGAGGTGATCCCATATTAAGTAGTTTTAATATAATAAATCATAACATATTAATATTCGTAGATATTAAAATGTTAGAAGTTTTTTATTTTGAGTTTACATTCTTTCTATTTCTATTTTCTCATAGTCTCAAATTAAATAAAAAACTATAGAACATAACCTCTTGTTAATGGAGAACTTTATGCCCATTAATTAGTTATTCGTAACAACTGATTTCACATTTATAGGTCGTGAAGCATTTGTGATTTTTTAGCAATGAATTACACACGCACTATTGTTTGTATAGTGATAAAATATCTAATGTGTTTTAAAATATGGGTATATAAATGGATGTGTAAAATGGATGAAATAATGAATAAAACATCAAATTATTGAAAATGGTCATGTTAAAGTGAGAGTAATTTATAAATAATTGGTATGACCGCAAATTATTCTTGATGCAAGCTTTAATATGCTTGAAACCAAACAACACAATTTAAAAAATTAATTGGCTGGAAACATTGTGGGCAGTAGCTACTAGGGTAGTTAGTGTTTGTAGAATCTATGATATTCATTATTTTTATTTGGGAAAGGTTGTTGACTTTTTTTCATCATTGATATTTACGATTAACAACGAGTGTTTTTTTTTATTTTGAATATAGAATTTTTAGTTTGAACGAATGATATTAAAAACTTCTATTGCTATATTTCAATAATGTTATATTAAATTTAAGTGGAGGTTAAAATACATACTTTACCATGTAAAATATTATTTTTCAACTTCATTATGCATCGAATTATACGAATATTCAGACCAAAATATTAAATTACATTTTGAATTATGAGGTTTAATATAAAAATATTTATTATAAATTATTTAATGGCTAATTCTATCTTTGTTCTTAAAGCCAGTACACATATTAAAGTTAATATTATAAACGATAGTAGCTCCGGTTCAACTAATCAATGAGAAAATTTAATTAGTTTTTTTTTTAATTTAGTACATCAAATAAATAAACCTTTCTTTTTTCAACAAATATTAAGATATCTATCACCAAATGCGAAATATGATGGTTGTGAACTAGTCATTCTATAATTCAGTCCAATATTATATTATAAAATTTGTGAATCCCGTATCTAGTAATAGAAATTACGATGAAATTGTTGAAACGATTTTGACTAGAGACGTCTCATTTTAAATGTTTGGGGTCCAGGATGTCAGGAAAAATAAGTCTCCAAAGAAAATTTGAAATGTCAAGAGAATTTTCAGCTTTTCATTCTTTGTTTATACCATCATAAAAACCCAGGTTTGTGTATGAGTTTATAAATGTAAGTAAAATATTTCTCTCTTCTTACAAATAACAGCTCTATTTTTACTTGAATGCTATGGTGCAATAAATAGATATAAAGCTGGGAGATTGATCGTTTTAAAGTTCTCACTGTTGCATAAAGGGATAAAATATACGTTTTTATTTTAATTAAATACCGAAAGCTAAGAATCCATCTAAAGTTAATAAAGCCTTTGACGAGTAGAATTTTAATTGATATTCGAAGAAGGGCTTATATAAAATATTTCCTAAAAGGTTTTGAATACATTTTATATTTGGGCATATATATATGGGCATATATTATATTTTTTATCAAACAAGGCGATGATATTAGGTTAAAAGTACACCCTTTATATTTGCGTTGTTGATTTTAATTATTCCTCTTCTTTCTCTATGATTATTTGCCTCTGCTATGATGTATGATTTGATAAACTCTTTTCCACAGGTTGAAATCGTTAGAAAACGACAACTGATTTTACAAATTACCATTCATTTTTAAGTTTAGGGATAAGAAGGTCGTCAAAAATAGTAGTTTATATGAAAACATTTTTTCACCAGTTAATTTTCAGGTTTTAATTCTTCATTTACACTCCTATATCTGTAAATAAAATATTTCTCCTTGTTTAAAAATAATATATAGTTGTGAAAATATATTAATTATCTTTGCTTAAGGATAGCTCAACTCCTGTATGGTGCAATAAATATAAAAGTTATGACAAATATATATATATATATATATTCAAACAAACCAATGATAGTATGTTAGAAATATATTATTTTGTTTGAATTGGTAGTTTTCCTTTTTTATTTTTAATATGTATTGAAAGTTCCTGAATAACTGACCTAAATCATTTTTTATCAACATTATTTTGTTGAAAGAATTACTTTACTATACTTTGGAAACATTTTTTATTATTTGAGCACTGTTATCGTTAGTTTCTATTTAAATCACTAATAATGACTACAATATTCATAAGTTTAGTGGTTAATTAGTCAATTTCACAATATTATTTTCTTACAGTTTGTAGCCGTATGAATTATAAACTAAACACGATACATTTATGTTTCAATATGTTTTAGTGTAAAATGGAATTTTAAAAAAAATATAAAATTATCTTGAAATGTATTTAGATAGCGATTTGAATAATTAAAGTATTAATATTTTTTAATAATATTACAATACCAAAAAATTCACTTTGGTTTCCTAGCTACAATTTGATTTTGATTCAATGGTATTTCAAAGTAGTGTTTTGTTACCCGCTTCAGTGGCTGCATAGTCCAAGGCACAACTCTCAGAGTACACTAGAATACATGTGATTAGGAGAACTAGATTTGAATCTCGTTTAGCTGTACACCTTACTGAGAGTGTTTCTCCAAATAAATTTACATTCTACCTCCACACAAATGCAGATACATTACCTATTAATATAACAATCCTCATTCTTAAATTAATACCGTAATTAATAAGTAAGTGTGTAGCCTGAACGGTTAGTAAGGTTATGGTGATAAAATAATGTATTTTCTACTTCATATCTCTTCTCATCACACTTACAGAATATTTCCCACACACTTTATCTCACATACACTCTCTCAATAAACTCTATATCCCTATTACACACACACTATCTCCCATAATTTTTCTCCCTTAATATATTGCTCACACATACACTCTTTCCCTCACACAAACACTTTTGTCACTAACGATTCTCTCTTTCTCACAGACACACTTTCTCATACATTATATTTCTCTCTCTCTCTTTTTCTCACACACACACACTCTCACTGGCCAAGACTCACCCTTTCACAATCACCCTTCACAATTATTTCACACCCATCCCTTCACAATCACCCTATCACACTCCATCTTTCTCACCCTCTCTCCCACTAAAAACCTCCATACGATACTCTCTCTCTCTCCCAAAATAACAATTTCCATCTCCCCCTCACTCAAACACTTAGTTAAACTATCACATATTCACACACTCACCACTCACTCACATATTCTCAAACTATCAATTTCTGTCTATTTAGTTTAAATCTAATTTTATAAGCCCATTGCCAGTAAATGAAATAAGGAGAAAATATCTTGACCAATTTTGACAAAAAACGAACACTCACTTTAAAGGTTAGGGGTACAAAACGCCAGCTAAAAATGACCACAAAGTTTTCTTAGTGAGTTTTCCATCATTTCCTTTTTTGTTTACATCTACATGGAAACCATGATTTGTATATAGTTGCATATAGGTGAAAAAAATTATCTTTTATTGACAATAATAACGGCTATATACTTACTTGAGTGGTTAGGTGCAACGAATTGATATAGAGCTGGGAGTGATGTTTTTTTAATATCTGTGAAGGGGGAAAATATACGTTTAGATTCTAATCAAACAATCCATGCTAAATATCAATGTAAATTTGGCAGCCTTCGAAAGTAAATATTTAACTATAAACTCGAGTGAGGGAGTAGTATATAAATTTTTTCCCAATAAAAAAGTTTAGAATATATTTTAATTCAATTATCGGCAGCCATCGCTGCAATTCTCGAATAGTATTTGTGTAATCGCATAATTTTAACTAGAAAACTAGTAAATGTTTTGTTTACGGATTTGTGAATGAACCAGATTTTTTTCTTAATCCATAGGTGATTTAACAATTATTTTGTTCTATCAATAGATGAATATAAATGTTGAATTTTAATCTTCATGAAATGTTATGAAAAAAAAAAGATATCTTTAAAATCCAAACAGTTATTATATATTTGTTTACCATTTATTAAAAATAAAGGTGATTTAACAGTTATTTTGTTCTATTAATAGTTATAATTCAAAGTTGAATTTTAATCTTCATGAAATGTTATGAAATAAAAAAAAAGATTAAGAAAGAATATAGCTTTAAATTCCAAACAGTTGCTATGGCTTTATTTAGCATTTATTAAAAATAAATATCTTTACTGTTAGTATTATATGCTATTTAAAAAGTAGCCACACTTACAATATAGAGTGCAAAATTAAGATTTAAATTTATTATATCTTATTCTAAAATCCACCATTAATATACTACATTTACATTAAATTAAATCCTAATATTAATTGTTATACACAGTCAACATTTAAATGCTCTTAAAAGCCAAGTTTTAAATGACGTTCAAAACTCAAACGTAACATATAAAAGACAACATCTCCTTTGAAAAACAAGGGGCCGAAGGGGGGTTGAAGATATATGGCTTACTTTACAGAAAGGCTACATTATGTCCTACATCGTTGAAAATAAAATAACTCTCAAAAGGAATCCCCCAATCTCCTCAGAGTTTTATTGTCTTCAAAGACAGAAAAGAAACCTACCACAGTTTAAAAACGAGAAAGGTTTGGTGTTTATAGTTGAAAGTGAGGATGATCACTCATTTTACTGTAGAAAAAAAAAGGATTTTTGTAAAGAAGTTGTGAACGAGTATACATTTAAACATACAAACAAGGAAACATAACTGCCGTAAGCGAATAGAGGGAGGAGAATTTTGGGCGCAACTCACCTTTCCCTAATGGATTGGGCGCTGCTAAATGCAGTGTATAGTATTTACATTCCATTTCACTTGTTTCTCCCCTCCTCTACATCCCCTCTCCCAAGCCCTTAGTCCCACATCTACCCACCTCCCTTATAAACCTCACCCCTATAAACTTCCCCGCCCCCTTGTTACTTTCATTCGCTCTTTAATTCAGAGCCCAGATCCAACGCAAGCTTTAAAGTTCTTTTAAAACGAGAGGAATATGCGAGATTTTCTACGTTCTTTCACAAATCGGCATCAAGCAGTTGGAAAGAGCATTTCTTCAGAAGAAGTATATGGGTGGATGTTTGGTAAGGGGTTAGGGTATGGGGGACCCAAAAGATCTCAAGTGACACTTGTAGGGTGGTGGGAGAGTGAAATATTTGCGAGGAACCGACAGATGTACAAGTTAAAAGGAGAAAGATATGAAAGAGTACGTAAAAAAATGAAAGTTCTCTTTATATGTTGAGAGTGTACAAATAATTCAACCTTTACAAATTCTACTTTGAGTAAGCCATTAGTGTACTTATCTATATGTATACTTACTATGTTTAAGAATTTGTCTATAAAAGTAGCTAATGTGAAAATAAAATAAAATATAACATACTTATTGGATTATTTATTTTAATATATAATAATTACAGTACATATTATAATAATGTTATCAGGAACATAGAACAACCTAAACACCAGACGTACCTGGCTAACCCAATTGTATAAGCTTGAATAATATCAGTTATTTATAATTGATTTGTCTATTCGTTACATTCACTTATTTTGTGTCAATTGTAAAATAAAAAAGTATGTTTTACATTTAAAAAAGTAAGAATAAACTTACATAACTATTAATGTAATAATAATTAGGACTTTGAAAAATCTTTGACTTGAAAATTAACTTTTAGAAATATAGAGAGCTTGAAGCTACTATCTCCCTAGTACACTTACAGCTTTAAACAAGCTAAAAAAAAAAGTATTTATTTGGGAGATTCGTACTAAAATAACCTTCCTTTCACGAAACATTATAAATCCAAGCATGTCCAAATATCTCAAGTCTTCATATAATTATATACTATATTTATACTTAAACACACACTGCGGCAAAAAGTTCAACTATTTGTTTTAAATTAATATATAAAATAATAATAATAATAATAATAAATCAACTATGCACATCTCGTAAGGCTTTAAACCAGTTTTTTTTATTAAGATGAACTATTTATTTTATAACTTTGTAATAGCAGATTTTTGTCATTGATGTCAGTAGTTTAATATTACACTATCTTCAAAGGGATTAATTTACAACGAGTATACTTCAGCTTACATATCGCATGAACATTTTTATTACTCGCATCATTAAAATGGTGCAGTAAGAAAAAATGAAACTTGAAACTTCACAAAATATTGTTCACTCAAAAACTAATGAAATGGAAGACGTTCTTACCTCTCCTGACTAGAAAGAAAATGGAAAGAGAAATATATCCGGAAAAGAAAGGCGTAGATTGGCGAAGAAACAGATGTATGGAGAGAGATTCCAAACGTCTCCGATATGTTGAGATGGTGACGTTGTTGCACCCAACCGGAAAAAAGCATCGTTCAGATTTTATCTCATGTGTGTGTGTGGTGTGTATGTATGTGTGTGTGAGAGAGAATATGAGGGAAAGGGGGTAGAATTTTGTGAAGGAATCTTGACACGCTTACACGTTTTAATAAGAATAACTTTTTCATTTTAGGTATTGTGTGAGTTTGGAATAAAAATGTGGGGAAATATATAATAATATATAGAAACTTGTGTCTAAAAAAAGGGAAAAATAATAATAAATGGTTCGTATTGTTGAGATTTTGTTGTTGTTGAAAGAACAATTTATTCATTTTTTCTTAGTTTTTATACTAATTTTTATGGTACACTTGGTTAAATATTTATTTTTGATTGGGTCGATTGCTATTTATCTTGTCATTAAATTGATTCCATTTCCAGCAAAACATACTGTTACATTAAAAAGTTTATTTGTTTAAAACAAAATTAGTTGGTTAAAATCGGATATCCGTCAAAGTTCCTTAGGTTGGAAAAGGGGGAAACGAGAGTCGGGTTCAATATTTCTGCAATTTTTTTTAAACGAAATATATTTTGTGCTAAAATAAATATATATTGCTCAAGTAGATACATTTAAGCTTGGTTTAATTTGCTGCACTAAGTAATATTGGTTAATTATTTGTATTGAATATATTCATACTGGTAAGAAGAATTTTAAAGAAAAATAGAATATCCTGTATAAATTCTGCGATGTCCGTAAGATATATTTTAGAACTTTTGAGATAATATGTCTAGAAAACTAGATATAATGTAGCTATATTTTATTTAGTTTTTTGCAAAAATTTATTTATAAAGCTAAAGCATATTGCTTTAACTCGTGCCACCGTCCATCCCCTTAAATATGATACAAAATTAATACTTTAAAATTATAGTGAAGGCAACGCGAATTAAGGGCAGTGTTTTTGCAGCTTTTATATCTTATCAATTCTTTTGTCAAAATAAATAAAAACTTTTTCCACTAGAAACAAAGAGCTTAATTTTACTAACATGGAGCCATCAACAGTTCTTGAATAGCTATCAAGGATGTCCTGGAATTTAATAACTATTTTTATTCATTTAAAAAGGTTTAATTCAATGTTGCTATGCTCATAATAGATATTCAACAACTGTTGATGTCACTATGCGAAGAAAATTAAACTATATTTGTATTGGAGGAATTTTATATTTATTTTGAAGAAAAAACTCTTTAGTTGTAAAAAAATTGGAAAAATAATGCCCCTTTCTCGCGTCCACTACACTTCTACCTTTAGGTTTAACATTAGTTAAATCTTGTGATACATTATTAAAATTAGATCACACGACTTCTAGTATGGGTGTACATGTGAATTATTAGCATAGCTATATAAGAGGACCAACTACAAAATGCTGGTTTTCAGTTATAGCCATTTTTGAAGAACATTAAAAGTAAAATTCTACGATAGGGTTTTTTCAAAACTAATCATAAAGGTTATATGCCATTTGATATGCTCTTTTAGAACCATAAAAATCATTTCTCTGTTACATTCATCTTAAGTCCACAAGGGAAAAAATGGAGTAAGCTTCATTTGGATTATCTAAAAAAATTGAAAGGGGGTTGGTACTTAATTGGCTTGTAACCCTAAATAATGAGTTCATATTACTTGAATTTATGTTTATTTAACGCTTTTCTTAAAACATTATAAATAAGTTTCTATTATAGTTTCATAGTGAATTACTAAAAATCATCATATCTACATTTTTTAAATATTACTCATGAAAAAAACATGAATGATTATCTTAAAGTAACAGTATTTTCCATGTAATTCTTACTTTTACTCCAGTGTAAAATCTATTGCCCCATTAAATCCAAATATATAATTCTCAATTTTGGGATCTGCTACAAGCTTCCTGTAGAAATGATTAGCTTCACTGAAAATTTGATGCAGTATTGATTTAATATCGTCAAACTTTGGCTTAAAAATGGCTTTTCCATAAGGCCAAAGTGGTACCAAGAGCGCTGATAGATCTAAGGCAGTCTTTGGGCATCTTGGACGTCACTTCTGGATATTAACTCCCACAAATTCATAATCACATTCATTGTTCATGTAAATAGAATAAGGCATATCCTTCAAAACTTTGATTTGCTGCAATTTCAACCAGTTGACTTAGTGTTATTTGTGGCCTTCTTTCTGTCTACTATTTATTTTACAATCTGTGAGTTTTCTAAGAAATCCTCCTTCATCATGGCGTGAACATGTAAAGGATATGATTGCCTAGCTTTCTGCACGATCGATATGTAGTAGTCTTGATTGTAGAGCCTTTGCTGCAATTTGAGGGCGTAATCTTTATCCTCGAACTCTCTCTCATTCGGTAAAAAATTCTTAATATTTCATATTAATCAACAAATTGAGAAAAAGTTGGAGTTGGTTCCTTCTTGAATGTCACAGCCTTTTAGATAATAAATTTGGTAGTTGGTTCACATCTCTTCAGATGGCAGCAGAATGCAGAATAAAGTTATTTTTATTTTGTATAACAAACTACACATATGCAGCTAAATTTTGCAACAGATAGCCAGATTTTGAAAAAAAAATTGCAATTGTCATAGCTAAACTACGTTTAACGTCAATCCCATATAGCCTTTTGTCATTGACGTGGAGATAAAAGCTCAAATCCCAAACAAGTGCACAGAGTTTCCTTCAACGATAATGCCTGTAAATTTATATTGAATTATGACTCACTCATCACTAACTGCCCACATAATTTAGTGAAATATAGATAGCCCATCTGGGTAAAAATACATGGTGAGCAAAGGTGTACAATATATATTAATATAAACATTAATATCATAGCATAGCTATTTCTGAGAGCAATAATTTTATAAACAATTAAAAAATATCTGTTATAAACTCCTGTCAGATTCAATTAATCCAAAATTCAAATTAAAGAGTACAGGGGGAAAAGGAATAGTCACAATATTTGCATTTTCTATAGTAACAACCCTTATATCTCAAACTCGATAAGGACTCCAAAAAATACTTTACATTTTATTGTATTAGTTTAAACATAACATAAACCTCTTTAACCATTGTATAATATGCACTAAGAAGGTTTCACAGTCGTCTAACAGGTAGAAGCACTAATTAAATTTCAGCTAAAACTGGACTTTTCCCCTATTGACCTATTCTGGTACCCTTCAAATATGTTTTTTTGTTTGGATAAGTAAAGTACTAGTCTGATTTCTCAGATTATGAATAATACACCCCATTAATTTGTATATAATTATTTTCGTAACAATACACTCATGAAATAAATTTAAAAAGCAATAAAAATTAAAAATGCATGCATATATCTCTAATCTTTATTATGAACACACCATTAACTGCACTGAAACACAAAGTTATATCACCGTTTAATGAATGTTGAGGTGTCAGACAAAACTAAAACTAAGTATATATTTTATTCTCGCAATGAAAAAAAATCCATATTCCTAATTCCTGTTTACTCGCTTCACTATTATTTGCGGTGTAAATATTTTTTTTGGGGGGGTTGTTAATGTGACATTATACAAACTAGACTCTTAACAAGTGCTTTCTCATACTGCAGCTTATGAACTTTGGACACAAGGTTTATACATATTTAAACAACAACACCTCTTTCCTTAGATTTACTTTTGAATGACTGCGGTAAATTAAAGTAATAATTTAGCTAGAAATATGTTAGATTAAAGATTTTTTCAAAGTAAGAATAAATATGTGTAATAAAGTACTTTGTACAAAATGAAAGTACAATAATAAATATGTATTATTCTTTGAATTAAAAAATGACACCTGGACACGATAATCTAATCCATGACCTTTGGCTTGGTACGCCACTTACCTTATGATTTCCCCCGCCCATCATAGACTCAACATTAAAATGTGTAAAGAATGACCCTGGACACGGTGTGACTCCTGGATAGCTCAGTGGTCAGAAGATTGGTGTACCAAACCACAGGTCAGTGATTAATTACCGTCACCAGATACAATTTTTAATTCATAGAGCATTATATTTAGATGCAGCTATAGACTAAATTAACAAATATAATTGCTTGGATATTCAATTAATCATAAACAAGTAGTGTAAAACAAATTATTTCACACCAAAATTTGTATTTTATAAAAGTATTAATATTAAGTAAAATTATGAAAATATATGTATTGTGTGGTAAATAATGTACAGGTTTTTTAGCACCGCATCTCAATACCTGTTCGAGTTATACATTTATGCACAAATTACGCTAATGAGCAAGGGATGTGAAAGGCTCGAACTTAGAGGAACTGTACTCGTGTTTACGTGGCGGAAAAGTGGAGAACAATTTTTGGGGAGAAAGCCTTAATCTCACCAGATCAGGATTCAAACTCCGATCTCCCTGTCATCGGCAGTTATGTATAACATGAGAGTGATGCTTTAGAACATGAGGCCACACAAGCGAGTAAATATTTATCTGCAATAGAAAATGTTTTGGGTCATGGGAATATTTAAATGTTTCCATCTCTTTTAAGGAACAGTGGGATAAAATTATTTGAGAATCTTTGGCAAGACAATTTCAATTAAAGTCTTAGCTAATTGTTTTACGCACGTTTAAAATAATTATTAAAAAGCTTGGTTAAAGATTCAGGGATGAATAAGTGCGCCCGTTTTAGAGGTAAGTCAAGATGGGAATACCACAATGCTAAATTACCTGTGAAAATATTTCCTTCAGCGCACCCAAAAACCATTTTAGCTCCAACCTTCCCAACGAGGGTAGTTCCATCTGATTTGAGACTGATGCTGTAGCCCCATGTGACCACCATTAAGGATGGGTCAATTCTTGTAAATAACATAATCTAAGTATATATTTCAGCACAACTTCCTTCTAACCATTTGGGTTATACGTTTATGTATATACTCCATTCACGGTAGGAATTACTCTCTGAAAGGTTTTTTTTCCTACCAATATCCTACTATATAATAGATTTCTGGTAGGGAAAAAGGCCTTTCAGAAAACAATTCCTACGGTTAACGGACTACCACTAATTATGGTAACAGTTTAAGTAATCGGGAGGAAGTGTTCCCTCATTTTTATGGAAAGGTAGTGGAAAATAATTTGGGAAAAACCACCCTCAATACACCAGACCGAGAATTGAACCACAATAGACCCGTCATCGTCAGTTCAGTCTACTGCGAGAATAGCGCCTTAGACCATGTGGCCACAATTAATCTAAGTATTAGATTGTCGTTAATTCACGAGATTAATTTGAAAAATGAAATAAATATGGGAATGACAGAAAGGAAAAATATATAGTATGAGTCTCCTTAAGAGTAAGAAAATATATTCAGTCAAAGAAAAGTTTAAAAATAAGAAGAAAGATGAGTTGATGTAGAACCCCGCGTTAGTGATTGCATCTCAAATGCTAAAAAAAATATGAATAATGCAACTACTTTTTTCTGTCTTCTTTCAGAGCTTACAGATAAAGAGAAATTCTAAAAAATTGTTCTATTTCCCCTTACTATTATTGTGAATCTGAAGAGATGAAAATATGTTCTTTTATTAATCATGTGATCATTACAACCAAATCTTAACAAAATTAACGTAGATTATTTCATCCGTGGTTCCATCGTTATCAACTGATTTTAATAAACTCGTTTTATGTGACCTTATTTTAAAGAGATTTAATATTTGTATATGCATATATTATACGCAATCCCTGAAAAAGGCCATTGAACAGATTTTTGCCCAATCCTAGGATTGGACATTTTATTGTAATTAATTATTAAATTCTATGATAAATTAGGATTGTTTGAAAAGTTTTGAAACTTCAGAAAATAATTTTAATGCTAATTGAACTGTATACAATTTAAATAGAGATTTATAAACACTTCCAACAAAATAATTATATAATAATTTGGAAAGTAATACATTTTTAAAATCCTAAGCTATTACATTATTTTTATTTTTTATACAACAGATCCTTTTAACATTACAATAAATAATTTTATTGCATACTTAAGCTCTCTTAAATATCTCGGTAAGTGTGTATAATAAATATTTCGCCGAGAACAAATCCATCATTTTTTTAATATATATTTTTGAGGCTCATACTTCCCAAACAAATCCTCTCAAAATTGTCATTTATTATGGCTTCAAAATATGTTATAAATCCCAAAATGAGAATCCATGCATTCTGTTGGATTGTAACGTGTAAATGATTACCTTCATTAGACTTGGATCACCAAAAGGGAGGGATTTATTTGGACATTAAAATGTTAATTCATAAGCCTAGTTCAAACATCACTTTATTACGAGTCATATATCACCCTTGTTTGGCGTTCGGGTTAAAATCCCGGGAAGCCGATGCCACCATTCGTACTCGTTCTATTTGAAGATATATTGCCTATGATGATCAAATAAACAACAGTTTAAAAACAAATATCATTGAACATTATTTAATCAAAGGGTTGATTCACATATATTTATGTGTACATAAATAGATTTAACTATGAACAAAAAATATGCAAAGATATTTCTACTATGATGTATAACGTAATTTAATGTTTGTATTACAAAATACTAATATTCCTGACCCAAAATTTGAATGTCTAGCATTAAGTATGTCGTTATAATTGATGGGGTTTTAAATAGTAGACTTAACAAAGGGTTATTAATAGCTTGATCTAAGGATCGGGGATGAGTAGGAACGTAGTTTTGGTAAACAGCACTGATAAATCACATGTGTAGAATAATCCCTAGCTCACTCAGTTTGGATTTTATTTCTTATCTTCCCATCAAAGATGATTTTTGTGCAGTGCTTGTATAACCTTTTAGACCACATGGTCATCGGTGATAGTTTTAATTTAAGTTGATATTTGAGACATATATGGGTAGAAGATTGACTTAGTGTGACATTAAATAAAACAGAACAAAAATTCAAAATAAAATATATATACATTCTATAGAAAGTCCTAATTTTTACTTTAGGGTTGGGGTTGTAGCTAGATCTCTAAGTATACATCTGACGTAAAAATTCACAATTAGTTACAAAAATAATGTAAAATAAATTTCCATTAAATTAATGTGATCCAAAAGCAGATGGAGGATTTAAAATATCAAGTATTTATGCAAACATGCCTAAATTAGATTCAATCTTTTATTATTTTTATCTTTTAGCATTAAAATAAATATTAGAAAGAATTTTCGTAAATTATATACCTCTTTATAAAGCACCCTAGCCTGATTTTTATTAATAATGGACATTTATAGCACAGTTTAAACATTACAATTTTTTTAACACTGATAATGTTACTGTTTTACAATGTTATTTTTAAAAAATTGCTAATATTTATCAAAAATTGCAGCCGAAGATGATATATATGATTTCACATGATCACTTGAAAGTAGATCCAGCTACTTCTCTAAAAGTCACATATGCCCCTTGTATGAAATTTGGGGTTTATACAGTACTTAAATATAAATCAGTAAATGAATTAATAGGTATGTATTTCCTCCTTTGACATCAGGTTAAAAAAAAATCGAACCGTAACTATAATTCACCTTGTTATGACTCAAAAAGCTAAAATATCTATACTGACAGCATATCAATATGAGATGAAATGTGCTGCTGGCTACCTAGCTTAGACGTTAAAATACTTGCACCACTGTTAGGTATTTAGTGTTGTTGTATGTTTATATAATTTTTTAAATAAAATTATTAATGTTTCATTTTGTCCTACATATTAAAAAACTAATCTAAGCGTAAGATATTGGCACTAATTTGTTTCTAAAATACTAAAATATTAAATAATACAAAATTATATAAATAGGTTTGTTGCTATAAACCGATCTGAAACAAACAGCCGGAAAACAAATAATACAACAATGATGTATTATAATTAAAATTATTATTATTACATCATATTATTTGTTCATCAACAGATTGTTATACCTCGTTGTTTAACAACAAACAATATTAAATTATATCCTTCTTTACTATTATCTACGTTCCTTACTACATACATTATATTTATAATATTTTTTTCTAAAATGACATTAGCCAGTGTTTTAATTATAATATTATTTTATTGTGTGTGCTTTGATGCTATCATACTCGATAATCATTACTAAATTTAAATTTTTAAACTTTAAATTATTTTCAATTGTGTGTTTTTATTTTTTTATATACTATCGAGTCTATAATTTGTAGGGGTATTTGTTAACAGTGATTACACTTTAGAGTCAGGAGACAAGATAAGAATTATGCCAAACATCTCGAATAGTATCTTCAAATATTATATAAGTTGAGGGAAATAATGATAGATGTAATTACTTATAATACGTGTTAGCACTGATTAAATCTATCTGTCTTGAGGGAAATGTATAATGTAGGTGAATTTATAGCTATTAGATACATCTAGTAGTGTATGCTAAATATAATAAGGAAAAAGAATGAGTCATTGGTGAATTAATATAATTAAACTATATCGTATATAAGATTAGGACTAGCTGGATGATTACATATAACACCCTCTAGTTGCGAGCTATATTATCAAATTTTGATGTATCAGGCTGATAAGGATTGATATTTAGAGGTCAATGATTGGCGACCCGTGAGTAAAAAAACAAAACCACACCGATAATCTTTTTATTACTCCACCTTGTTATTTATGTGAATTTATCTGTTACTATCAAAGAGAATATACTGTCAAGGATAGAAATAAATAATTTCCTACTAATTAAACATTAAATATTGTACCATGCCCATATAAAAGTTAGTACGTATTAGATATATAATTAAAAAAATGGTACGGAGCTCCGCACGGAATTTCATAATCCATTGTTTAAAAATGGAGATATGTAAAACTTATTAATAATACAATAGCAAACTCAGGATAAAATCTCGTTATACTTATGTTAAACATTTTTTGACTCTTAGATTTAAATTTAATGATTTTCTTTTCAAAGAATTTAAGTCATCACTATTTTGTGTTTGGAAAAAAAAAAGTGATTAATATTGGAACCAGAAGGGTCAATACTTCGCATTAAATTTAGATTTTCGTCTAACATTTTTGACATTTTATTAGGAGTTGCACATCTTATGGTTATCGCATTTTTATTAAATTCCTTATCTATACATTTTTATCAATAAAATAAGTAAATATTGACTATTAAGTATAAAATGAAAGAGATATATAATTGCTTTACAAAAATTTCCCCTAAGAGGTAAAAGAAAAAAGTACAAACTCTTTGAAATAATTACTTGTATATTAACTCTATGGAATCAGATAATTATTGCGTTAGAGCTTAAGTAGTATCTCTATACCACAAAAGTTGTATTAATATATTTGTCAATATCTCCGAAGCTATTGTTTTTATAAAAATACATTTTAAGTAAAAGCTTTTTATTTCTAATAGTCCTACAATTTATCAATGATAAGCGATATAATATTTTAAATAGTTGCGAAAATAAGGAAATCTTCGCTTCTGTAAATTACCCTAAAAGTCATATTCATAGGAAAGTTAAAAATAACCATTTTGTTTATAATCTTAATCAATGCATAAATATTAATCAAAATCGTTAGAGCCGATTTTGAGAGAATAGTTTTTTTTCTAGTTTTACTCTTTAAACTACTTTTAATTTGAGGGTTAAACAGACACACAGAGAGACGGCATTGCAAAAACCACTTTTCAGGGCTCGGGGGGTCATGAAATGTTGACATCCATCAACATCTCGGTTTTGTTTTTTTACGGTCACAATACTTGACCTTAAGTTTTTGAATATTAATAAATATATATATTTGAATTTAGCTTGAAAATGTTTTTTTAATATGTTTCAACCAAAGTATTTGTATTATAAATAGACCTAAGTATTTTCAATTATATGAAAGTTCATATCTCAAATAGTTTCGGGGATGTGATAAAAAATTAGAATCTATGCAACAAACCATAACCCTTAAAGTCAATTTGCCGAAATAGTGAGGGAGTCAATTTGTTTTTAATATTAATCAATGCTTGCTTAGAAATAAAATTTAATCAGAAAAGTTAGAGCCAAATTTGAGAAAATCAATTTTTTCTCTTTAATTTACCTTCAGTAAATTATCCTTAATTTTAGGTTAAATATCCAATTCCAAAAATCGCTCGGGGCAACCCTATTAAAACCCTAGATACCAAGTGTGTGACCCATCGGTAAAATAGCTTAGGCTCTAGTTGGAGGTACAGTACAAACAGACAGACTGAAATTAAAAAAACACAATTCCAGATTTGGGGGTTGCGGGTAGGTTAATGAAACCTCAAAATTCCTCAAATCTTGAGTTCGATTTTTTTGATCATCGCAATACTTTATCTAAATGTAAGTTAACGAGATATTAAAATATATTTACAAACATAAATGGTTGTATTATGTTACGTGCTTACACTAAAGTTTGGACTATATTAATTACTAGACCCTTCACGCTCCCCTCCTACCCCCCCCCCCNCCCTACCCCCGCATTATTATTATATTATTTTCAACACACATATTGAAGAATCATCATAGACTCTACCATAAAATATGAGTGACTATCGACCATTTTATGAGGAATAAATTAAATTTTTAAAATAAAATATAGCCTATGCTACTCGCTGATAATGTAACTTTATATTTGTGAAAGAATTTTTTAAATCGGTATAGCAGTTTTTGAGTTTATCCATTACAAACAAAAGAACAAAAAATCAAATCATTCCTCTTTATAATATTATTTATTAATAATTATGATTGTAATTTGTTCACTTCAATATTAGCTACAATTAATTTATTTATTTTAAATAGCTCACTTGCAAGATTTTAGTTAATATACTCATCATTGTATGCACCTATCAAACAAAGTGGCCTGTGCTTTATCATGTAGACTGAAAGGCTGTCATCGCAAGCTTAATTTTCATTTTTGGGCTAAGTTTGAGTTAACAATGTCACCTGAAAAATGTATTAAAAACAGTATGTATCAAATAGATTCATCACATGACTGTGTCATATATGAAGATGTATTGGACACGAAAAATATTATGACATTATTTATTAAATAGGTTTGCACATCGATATCTAGTAAATTAAAGACGAACGAATGTGGATGGTCAAGTAAATATTCAATCAACCTTAAGAGCTTATTATTAAACACGGAATAACTAACACTCTTGTAATTTTTAGTGAATACACTCTTTTTTTAATACTGTACAACTTATTAAGAAAACTGTCAGGTCTATTTGAATCTAAGCTGCAAGGAAAATACTGAATTATTTTACTAATATTCAGTTGAAACAGAGTATTTATGATATAAAGCCAAGTATTAAAGGTAATATCCTTTTATCATGATAGCAAACTAATTTGTATCCCTTAAATGAGCTAAGCAGGTCATTAAAAGGTTACGCCTTTCCTTCGGCTAGAGATACAATTCCGTATAGAAATATTTTTTCTTACTATGTATGCATAAGATTGGATTGTCGTAAAGGGTTGTTAAAGTAAGCAGCATTAGTTTAAAATGTACCTGTGAATTGTTCACACCCCTCAGTAGATCACTCATCGGTCGGGTATTTAGGGGTTTCGTGAGGCATGAGGAGCATATCTTATGTATGATTGATCAAATAGGGCCTAGTAGGTGAATACATATCACAATTACAATTTTAATAAAATCTGCTTCCTTTGGAATACTCCCTGGCACGCCATTGTTACATAGTAAAATAAAGATAAGATTTAATAATAATATTATATAGAAAACATTAATAAAATGATTTTTATGAAAACATTTTCAGGAGTGAATTATCAGAATAAAATATCTATAAGACCCAAAAGCCTGTGTTGGAACAGAGATTTTCGATGCAGTTTCTAGAATAAAGTGTGGATGATCGTCTTTAACTGTCATTTGGTATATGCTATCAAGATGAGCATCTGGTGATTTTTCTGTGGCAAATTAATAATAATATGAGAGTCCCCAAAAATTGGAAAGTCAGCCATGTCCATGATAGGCCTACCTAGTCAACATAAAAAAGGGACAGTGTTCATCTCATTCCAATCTACTAGCCCGGCAGTTCCAATATTCAAGTTTGTTTGCGGGTGTGACAGGCAATGTGCATCCAAAAACTGGGCGAAACTGAAGACCAGTCATGACCAATGATCTTGGACCTGCGGAGAGCTATTGCGAAGACTGAATGTCACTATCACAACTGCTACATAACATTATAATAAATAACTCAAGTCACAACCAGTTTGATGTTTTGAGAAAGGTCGGTATGATAATGTTGACCCGGAGCACATGTCAAAATCTCTCGTGATAATCAAATGGTCTTGATTGGTGTGTTATTGTTGGGGCGAGTGGGTGGTGAAGAGTTGGAGGGTGAGAGGGATGATGGCTGAGGGATGGAGGGTAAGGGGGTGTCATGACGTGCCGTAATGAGTGTTGTGGTTAGTCGCTGATAATATGTTCCTAAAATTCCCCAGCCAAGAATCTCCTTTCATGCTCACTGTGCTGATTCGAATCTCTATTCCTCTACAAATAATATATGTGGACACGTGATATAATTCGCCAAACTCATCTGGTTATATTTCCCCGTGACAAATATGTTAGGGTTTGTATCCTCGCTAGGTATTCTGGGAGTGGTTTTCCACTTTAATTCCACGCGAATGTAGAATATATTCTCTAGACCTTACCGTACTTAATCAGTGTAAATATTATGATATCCTGAACGGGTATTAAGTCAAGGTAGAGGGGCCAATAAAATCATTTCGTGATTAAATTTTTCTCTATTTGTGTTTTTAAGTTTATTTCTCTTTCTTTACCTAACCCACTTGGTAGCTTTTTTTTTAGATGAAGTCTTGTTCCCTTTATCTTTTAGAATTTCCCTCTTTCTAAAGTATGTGAGATATCTATCTTTTATATCCACCCTTAATCTTTCCCTCCACGATCTTTATATATTTCTCTCATCTCACTGAAATATATTTATATCTTTTTTTCCCCCTCACAATCCTAAATTTTCGTCTTCCTAACTCTTCCATCCCCTCTTCAAATCACCCTTTGCTTTCCTGTCTACTTATTTTTATTTGTAGCTCTGCGTCTATATTTATTTTTTTCATTTATTTCTCGCTCCCTCTCACAATGTTATTCTTTCTTTCACATCACACTCTCATCGGAATCTCTCCCATTCCATCGATTTCTCTTTGTCACAAAATAATTCTCTGCTTCCTGTATCGCTCTTTAGGGGGTTGGTTCGTGTATGATGGAGACGGATGTCCATTTGATAACGCGCAGTTACCCCTTCTCTTCCCCTAGGACATAAACTCTTCTCCCTTATTCCCCTCTTCGAGCGCAGTCAAAAATCAGGGCATGTCAGCCCATCCCGACATTGATTTCTAGTGGTGGACATATCAATCTGTGGGGACATTTTTTGTGGTAATATTTTTCCCGGCGATCCAAATTTTATTTTGAATAACGAGGATATTGAATTTGGACTTGAGAGTGTAAACATTAATATGGACTTTTATTTTTGCATTTCAAATTGGAATATGATGATTATGATTTCAAAACAAGATTAGTTGGTTTTAAACATTGTTTAAAATATCATTACGAATTTGCTATTTATAATTTCTAAGTGTGTTAGCTATCACGAGGAGAAACAAGATTAGGAATGAAGTTATAAGGGAAAGAGTGGGGGTAGAGGGAATACATGGGATATTAGAGGAAGCAAGACTGAGGTGGTAAGGGCATGTAACGAGAATCAAAAAGGAGAGAATACCAAAGAGATTGAGGAAGATAAACATGTAACAAAAAATACCGTTAGAAAGATCCAGAAAATGATGAGATGAGCAAATCAAATAGAGTGTAAAAGTGATAAGAAAAGAATGGAAAAAGTTTAAAGGAGGATGAATGTTTGAAAGATAGAGGAAGATTGAGCACTGACCCAACCACAGACCAGACACAGTTGATGATTATGAAAATTATGAATTTATAATAAATGCACAAAAAATAGACATATGGATATTAGATTTGTTTTTGTGTTAAATATTCCTCTTTTAATGTTTAATGTCATATTTGTCATTTAAATCCTTATTTCAAATAGCTTTACAAACATAATCAAAAAGTATTGGGACCTAGTCATCTAAAAAAATGTTAATCGATAGAATAAAGCATTTAAGATCCCAATATAATCTATGGAAATATTATAAATTATATCTCAAAACTTGGCCCATAGAGTGTTTTTTAAATAAAAAAGAATCCTTAAGTTCATCAAAGAACCCTTAACAAGATTGACTTTGCTAACAAAAAACACACACCACAAACTAAAGAAGATACTAATTTATTAGATTAAATGAGAGCAACATAGATATAATTTTGATATTGTGATAGCATGGAGCAGTATCTAAAAAATATGTTTTCAATTTGTAAACGTGCTAGACATTAGGCCAAGACATCCAGCCTATAAACGTGTCTTTTATAGTAAAATGTTTTCAATTCATCTAATGTTATTATTTGTTAGTGATAAGGCTCTTGGCACTGTCGAGTGCAAGTCTAAAACCTATTTTGTGGAATGGTGAGCAGGAAGGTGAGAGACGTGGCGTGCCTTCACAACCGACCAAAGTATCCTTCCGCGCCAACAAGAACAGATGGATCACGGAAACAGTAGATGGCGCTGGCTACCAGACAGGTCTTGCGGAAAAATAATACGTTTGGAAATATCAGTTTTGTAGAGGACGAATGAAATTTTTATAGTAATATTTTCAACACTTCCTCTAAGATAATGTATCAATTTTTATTAGGTTTTACATTTTATTATTTTTTGTTATGCAGCCAGCAGTTTTCTTTGAAAAATGTCAAAATTATTGATATTTGATCACCGTTAAAATTATAGTGGTGGTGTGTATATAAATATTATAACTCAACAGGCTTCTATTATTGAACAAACCGTTTCCGAAAAGAAAATTGCAATACAATAAAAATTCTTGAAGCTAACCCTTTGTTCCCATGGCTCTGTATTACCACGCCAAATGATAGGGGCCAATCGCCATAAGAATTATATTTACAAAAAACATCTACACCCATCCAAATATGAAGCTATTTTTCCAAAACACCATCGTCCATTGTATTAACATAGTGATAGTAATATATTTTGAAATAAAATAAAATAATACAATATATCACAAATGGTTTTTATACGAGTTGAAAGTTGTATCTATAGATTTTTAAAGTACTTTTAAGTCGGGTAAAGTGTCTAGGTGCTAAGAACTAAATATTAATATACCTTAAATTTTTTTAAATAATAAGTAATGATCAAGAGCCATGATTTAATTGTAAAAAAATAATTCATTATTTTTAAAGCTATTAAAAATATCACTATCAATATTTTATCACACATATTTGTATTAGTTAAAGATAGTTTTCAATTATAAATTTATATAAAACGTTATTTTTTTATAATTGCTATATTATAATTCTAAGTTTCAATATATAGTAAACTAGCCAAAGTACCTGACGTTCTCAGGGGTAGCCCCACAATGCATTTCATGGTTACCCCTGGCAAAGATTTTCTTTGTTTAGAACAGACAGAAAAATCTCTATATTTTTATTTCTTGCAACCCAATTTTTAATAAATAAATAAATCTAAAACTAAAAATTCCAGCTTCGAATTTTATATGGTTGAAATAGGGGCTGCTAATTTTAAAATTCCAAGCCTATTCCTGCGATATATGCAATGATAATGACAGACAAACCAACCCTTCCTTTTATCAATATAGAATATGGAATTTAATTTTTTAATAACTTAGGAATTGAGCCGAACTCTTTTATTTTATCAATCAGTTACCTTTTCTTTGAGTCATGCGGTAGCGGAAAGTGGAAAAAGAAAGTTTTTCAACAAATTACATTCGTTAGTGGTTGGCTTTTGCCAGCTTACTAGTCTATTACTTTTGTGGTTAAGTTTCTGTCCTTCTTATCTGCCTAAAAGGCAAGATATTTAGATTAAAAAGCATACCATCCAACTCTCTCGATGCACAAGAAATTCATCGTGATGGTTTTCAAAGTTTTGTAAGTCTTTCCCCCCCAACCTCTAAAACTCACCCCTTCAATGTATTACAAGAAGTAAGAGTAAGGGATGTATTAAGAGAAGATGGGGGTGTGGTTTTGGGTGATGTAGAAGGTAGAGAGGAGGGGGTAAGAAAATAATGATAGTGTAGATAAGCTTCCTTATTACAGGCTGGTGCGTCTCACCGCTAAACGGGAAGCTGGTGTGTCTCCTTTTACCCCCCCCACCCCAGACCCCTGCACCACCCTTACTTTTGGTTCTGTCTCCTACCTATATCCCCGACCCAACCCTTTCTTTAACAGCCTCAGTGCAAATAGACCGAGGTGTAATGTTAGCTGGAGGGGGTCTGTTAGGGTAGTATAAGAGTGGTGGGTTGATGAGACTCATTTCCACAGAAATGTCATCCCCGGGGTGGTGGGAAAAATAAAAATGGAGTTCCAGTATTTGTTTAAGTTTCTTTCTTCAAAGGGGGACTATTTTTTTACATGTCACTCTTTATTTTATCTGATAGCATATAGGGAAAAATAAATAAAATATTACATGTCACTCTTTATTGTATCTGGTAGCATATAGGGAAAAATAACATTAATTAAAAACCACAATAGAGTTAAGTTTTTGTAAGCCCAATTTTGTAGCAAGTTATATTACATTATTATTAATATGTACTCGGATTTATATATAAAATGTAATCAAATAATTAAATGAATAATAATAAAATTTAATCAAATTATCATGTGTTGTTACTTAAATTAATTTAACTTAAGCTGTACACTCACTCTAAATTAAAAAAGTGGTTGGTAGATTTGTGGAAAGTTAAGGTTATAGATTTATTTTTATTTTCTTAGAGAGAGCCCTGTATTAAGTGTTTCCATACATTCCTTGTATAACGTAATTTATTTGAGGTATTTGTGACTGTGGGGTCAAAATTTAACACTTTTAACTTTAAATATAATAATTCTTGAATAAAATAAAATCATATATATTCACTATAACATTATATAATCGGTTTTAGTATAGCTCGATAAATTTATAACAAGAAAAATATAGTTTTATGAAATAGTGAGCGACATCCTCTTTCCACTTTTTAGTTAATTTGTTTGGGGCACATCCTAAATGCATATTAATTCATTGTATTATTAAATGATAAAATCGTTTAGCTCGAACTTAGTGGATGCATATTGAAAATATTTACATCACATTTTAATTATATATATGACATGACTTATTTCAAGTGAAACACTTAAACAAGATAAAAAATTTAGTACGGCAATATTTGTATGATTTTGAAAGAAATCAAGTTAAGCAAATGAAACACTTTATAAATTCTTTTCCAAAGCAATTTTTTTTCCAATAAACCAAACACATTAATTTCATGCATATAATATACTAAATTTAAATGTATTTATATGTTTGTGTATATTTAATTATTTTGTTATTATATATTATAACAACACATAGTTTGAATGGTAAATAATAATAATAATAATAATAATTAGCACCGCGTCTTCATACCCGTTCGGGTTATACGCCTTAAGTACAAATTACTCTAATGGATTAAGAATTGGGAAGTTTGAATTAGAGGAAGTGAACCCGCATTTGTGTGGAAAATCATTTAGGAAAAAACCCTCCCAGTTCACCCAGCCGGGATTCGAACCTCGATCTCTCCATCCTCAGCAGTCGAGCTCTACACGACTAGCGCGTTAGCCAACTACGCCACCGAGGCGGGTTTGAATGTTAAAGCTTTTTAACAAAGCAGAATGGTATTTAAATATTCATATTTAATAATTATTATATATAATAATGATCATTTTTTGTATTAATAAAAAATTGAGTTACCCTTATCATTTAATAAACCCAAACTTGATTTTGGTGTAACACTCTCCAAAGGTTTTAAATATTTTGCAGAGAAACAAATTATTTTATTTAGGCGAGGAGGAAGTGATAGTCAAATTTTTCTTTCCGTTTAGTAAATGCAGTTATAATGAATTTTCCAAAATTTATTATTGATTATTTATTTTCAGTAAATATATTTTTACTGATAGTATCAAAATTTATTATATTAAGCTCAAGAACGATTAATTTTTAGCTAAAAATTAAAAAATATAGGTATCAATTTAATTCTGTCTTGTTTTTATTCAAATACTTTACTAATTCAATGCTTTTAAACCAAACATTTATTAGTCCAACAACACAAATTAGTGTATACGTGTACAAAGGCGTTAGAATTATCTAGTAGAATTTGAATAGGATAAGAAGCGAGATAGGAATAGTTTTCCTGGACCCTATCGGATGTGTCATGGTAGTTTTTTTGTTATGGTTTCTCGAACTCATTCCACAAAAATGTGTGTACATCTAATTTAAAATCTACATTCATTACCAATAATTAATTCCTGTTAATATGCGGTTGGTCTGGGCACATCCAACTATAAAATATATTCTAAATGATAATATAATTAAAATTGAATCCAGACAAACCACTCCAGATAAATAAATTAATAATATTCCCCGTAAGAATAAATATTCAGACAAGATAATACATAGCCTGCGATTCCACTTATACGCCGAGATATAAACAAACCCCTCCTTTTGAAGGGAAGTAAGTCTAATAATTTGTATGTACAAGTTTCAAGAATATAGTAATATTATTATAAATGGATGGAAATATTTGGCATGCATTAATATAATTTATCTATCAACTTATCTTTCATACTCAATTTGTATTCTTTAACTATCTTATCCCATCATGATCTTACCCAAATTCCGTCTGTATATGTTATATGTATTGCAATTTCATAATAGTTTTTAATATACCATAAAATTATTAATTGGAAAACCCATTTGACATGGTGACTGTAGAAAATAATAGTTAATTAAGCACTAAGCTATAAATCAGCATGATTAGATTTATATACTATTTTAAATTGTATTAAAGTAATTGTATTAAAGTACAAGTTGGGGTTGATTTTCAGGGGGTAGTAAATTGTAATGGAGTCGTAGGCGGAGGGGGTATGTTTTCATGAACGTATAACCCGAACAGAGAGTAAGACGTAATGCTAAAAAAAAGTTTTCATGAATATTGGACACTATTTTATGTTAATAAAAATAGGCAACAAAATATTTTCCTAATAAACTAAAATAAATAATAAGATTGTTTAAAATAATTAAAAATGAATGTACTGTACAATGTAACATGAATTTAAGGCTATTATCACTAATTTCAGTTTGATTATTACATTTAACTCTTTTGGAGAAAGGGGGTGGGGCGGCTGTAGCCAGACTACGAATCTCAGAAGTTATCGTTAGGCTAAAAATTATTGGGAACCACAGATCTAAGGTATACAAGAGTGCTTCGCTTGATTTTCGTATTTTTTATAATTTTTAAACTATTATAAAACCACCCCCTTACCGTTTAAACTTCTCAGGGGTTGAATTTTAAAATATCCCTAAATATTTCCGGTCGGTTACCTAAAAGGAACCTTCTCATTTATCCAGCTCAAACAATTTTGAAGATCCGGAAAAACCACCACTTACCACTTCACCCTCATAAGAATAGAATTTAAAATCATAAAAAAAAACTCCGGCCCGTTACTTAAAGAGACCTTCCCTGCCTATTTTCATCTTTCGAGCTCAAGTGGTTAGGAATATATGAAAAACCACCCCCTACTAACCCTTAGGGACTGACTTTATAAATATTCCAACAAATCTTTGACCCACTAATTAAAAAGAACCTCCCTTCAAGTCTCATTGTTCCAGATTAAGCCACTTGGAAGACACGGAATAATCACACCTTCTTGAGTCACCCCCATAGAGGTTGAACTCCGAACAGACTAAAAAAAACCCTGTTTATTGCCTAAAAATAACTTCCCTACCCAGTTTTATCTTCCCAGCTCAAGCGGATTTGATAATACTTTATAATACATTTAAAAATATTCCATGCCTCATTTAGTCCTGTTAGTGGTTGAATTTCGTAAATATAATTCTTATTCTGAAACCAATGTCCTGAAAGGATCTTTGCTTTCGAATTCAAAGATTCAAGGTCAAGGGGTTCTGGAAATACGGTCATTAGTGAAATGAAGAGATGACAGAACAGCTCTCCTGTTTAAGGAACTGGAAAACAGCAGATTAATTACTTTAATAAACCTTATAATTAAGATTTATAAAACAGGAGAATGGCCCAAAAATTTTCTAGACTTTACCATGGTTGCCATAAGGAAAAGGAAACAAGCAAATAGGTGCAGTGACCACAATTCCATCATCCTCATTTTTCATGTGGGAAAAATCATGACAAGAATGAATACTTAACAGGCAACTGGAACATAAAATAGAAAGTGTGATGGAAAGAGATCGATTTGTATCCAGAAAAAGAAAAGTAGCCAGAAATGCTCTCAGTATGCTGGGAATAGCGCCATAGAGAGGACATTAAATCAAGAAATAAATCTACATTTGTTTCATCAACTGACAAAATACGTTTAAAAGATTGCAGATGGAAGAAACTGATAGAAATTCTCAAGAAGATCACCATAAATTGGAAAGACAGAAGGTTGATTACAAATCTGTAAGTGGGGCATAAAGTGAAAATGTAGCATAATGGTGGACCGACTAACTGCGTATAAATAGGGAGATGAGAGAGGCAGGGATGCCATTTGTCACCCAGTCTGTTCAACATGTATGGTGAGTGGCTGGTCAGGGAAAGCCTGAGGCGGAAATGTCAAATTCAGGTTAGTAGGACGCGTAATCAACACAGTAAAATACGCAGATAATTTATCATTTCTGGCCAAAAATGAAGAATAATTGCAGTAAACTATGAACCTTCTGGTGAGGACATGAAGATGATATGGCATGAAGATCAATATTGAAAAGTCAAAAGTAATGAAGATTTAAAAAATGAAGAACCATTGAAAATCAAGAATGGAATAAAGGTGGGTAAAGCACTGAGAATTTCAAGTACCTGATAAATCTTCTGACAAAGGATGCCTACTGTACCAAAGAATATAGTTCTATGATCACCATGGTCAAGTAAGATTTAAACAAGAAGAGGTTACTACTGACCAGCAAGTTGAGTTAGGAGCTCAGGAAGATATTTAAGAATGCTACATTTGGAGCATCGCACTTTCTTGAGAATTAACATGGACTCTCAGGAATATGGAAAATAAATATTTGGAAAATTTTGAAATGTAGTGCTGGAGAACACTTGAGAAGATAATGGCAACCTGACATGACATGACATGACATGAAGGGTGTGTGAAAAGGGAATTATTTTGGATATGATTCTTCTTTATAAAGCCAATTGGACACATCCTTAGGAAGAATTGTCCTCTGCACGACTTGTTAGAAGAGAATGTTGATGGAAAGATGAGCTTGGAAAGAAGTAAAAATTAAATATTAGATGACTTGAAGGAAAGAAGAAATCGCTGGGAGTTGAAAGAGGAGGTGTAAGACAATGCATTTGCTGTCTAGGTTCACTCAAACGGAATAAACCTGTCGTAAGACAGTACATCTACTAATAACATATATATATTTATTTATATACATACAGTTATATACATTTGTCTATTTATATATAACTTATGTTTTATATATATTAAAGAGGTGACAAGATAATTCATACAATGTAAATAAAGACTTTCTGATGTTAAACTAAATAATAGGAGGGAGCTTAGTAAAATCCCAACTTTCCCTTTCCCCCAAATGCATATCTCTAAGCATGCCAATGTATATGATCAAGCTAAATTAAGAGTTACTTTTATATCCAATTTTCACTTTTATTAATATCTTCATGTTTATTTCTGTAAACTTTTTTTACTCCAACTTAACCATTTTCAAAATTAATTTATAATTTATACAAATTAATTTGTCATATGAAATCGTAAACCTTGTGAACCCCAATTGAGTTAATGCCAAAACTTTTTTTAATCGTTAAAATTTATTTAATGCTCATACCCAAACTTTAGATAGAATACGTGAAAGTTTGTCCGTTCAATGCATTTGGCAAAAATTCAAATTACAAAATGAATCTGACCTAGTTTTTTTCATATTGATAGTTATTATATACTAAAAAAGAGCTGTGATATAAGAAAGACTTGACATGCAATCATCTAAAATTTACAACAAAATCACTAAAAATTTACTAATTGACCCCTTCTACATATTCGTTAAGGTATAAGTTGATATTAAATAAGCCAAATAAATAATTTAACTTATAATAACATTATATATATTCAACCAAAAGTATTTAAACGTAATCTTTGTTTACCCTGAAATGTAGGAATCATACTTTGTGTAGTTACAATTCGGTGAAGCTTATAAAAGAGTCATAGTGAAATCATTATAAGGTGATTATACTACACTGCCGAGTAAACATCCATTTATAGAAAAACAATAATTATTTTAAGCTTTCTAAACATATAATCATGATAAATAATATAAAATGAGAGTACTCTTATTAACTAGTATCTAATTAAATTAAGAAAAAATACACCCTTCAATTTAACCATTATGATTAGTTTTCATTCTTGCATGGGTTTTTTCAAATGCGATATCGTGGAAATATATTAGAAAAAATGTATTTAATATTATTGAATAGAGCTGGACTTAAAAAATAATTAATAATTAAAAACTGAAACCCTAAATCTACCATGTCAATAAATTAGTTATGGGAAATATTTATTTTGAGAATCTTGAGTAACATAGATTCAGTAACATTAAGAATAATAGCTCGATGCTAATGATTAATGTTTCCCAATAATTTTGGTTTTAATTTTTGTTGAAAAACAACATCATCTTATTTTTAATATGGTATCAATGATAGCTCATAATTATGGATGATTAACACACGTCCATCACTAACTTTTTGTCAAACTCTGAGTGGAGAATGACCCTGAGCATGGGATGACTCCTGAATAGATTAGTGTTTGAGCATTAATGTGTTGATCCGACTATCACAGATTCAACTTACGTGTCCAGATGTAATTTAAAACCCAAGAATATTATCATAAACTATTTGTTTAATTTGAATTCTGATAGACCCGAAATTTCATATTCTTTATGTTGTGAAAACCACTGAGGTACGATTAATTTCGAGTTCACTAGAAGTGTGAGAATAGGTTATATACGGATTTATTCCATTATTAAGTGATGTTTACACGCGTAGTCAAAGTTCTATAAATAGACTGGGCTGCCGATGACTGAGATATCGAGGCTCTAAGTACCGAGAGTGGTTTACCCAACATGATTTCAACTCCCCCTCTGTGCAAAGTGGAGTTAATTTAATCTAAACTAGACCTTCCTCATTTCTAGCCCTTTGGTGTAATATATAATAGATAGCTTGAAAAGCAGGGGGGGGGACGCCTCAGGATTACAGTGATTATGTATATAATACTCGCTTTGGGCGTTGGTGGGTCCACTCCCATAGCCCCATTGAGTTTCTTTGCAAGTGGATGTAAACTAATGTAATTCCAGAGCCGTTTTTTGATAGGTCTTACCGTTTAGCCACAAGAGACCTCCAAAGAAAGGTCCGCACCGACTTTAAAGTTGCTCCACTATTTTTAATTTTTTTTCGAGGATTGAAAATTTAGATTTTTGGAATGTTCACTTCGGTTACAGGCTAGAAGCTATAAGTTTGCTAAATTTCAAATTTCTAGCTCATCTGGAAGTGGGTAAACATTAATGTCAGTGAGTGAGGAAGTCAGCCATGTGGCTTTGTAGTAGTATAATAATATAGTAATATAAGAGTAATTTACCTATAACCCAAATATTGTGGAATTTTTAGTCAAAATGTGGCAAAAAATTACGGGAGATATGAACGTTTACGGGCTCGATACATGAAAAACTGTTACCATTTCCTTATTTATGGTACTTATAAGCTTACTAGTAGCCCTGACGTCACGTAATCTATAGGGGTGAACTTAGATGTGCCTTTAAAATAATTGGGTGCGCATTAGAGGAAAACGTTAATTTCACCTCAGTATCTTGTTTTGGGATCTGTAATAATGAGTGATTTCCAAGAGTCCCACAATTTACAACTGATTAGTTAAAAGATTATATCAATTTCAGTGTGGAAAATTATACAGAGATATAATACCAATATTATTATTATTAGCACCGCGTCTTACTAATCGTTCGGGTTATACGCTCTTACGCTAATTATGAAAAGGGTAGTGGTGATTGTGAGATGAAATGGAGGACCTACAGTTTAACGTGGGATCCGAACCACGGTGGAGGCCTGGAATTCCACACATTTACAAGTTGTGATTAATACATGTCTTGTCAGAGGTGAAGGGAGGGTTTGGTAATCAGATAAATCTGTGCCTGGACCAAGGAGTGAACCCCGGCCCCCAGCACAGTAGTGTGACATCTTACCACTAGACCGCCAGGTCACCCACTACAATACCAATAGTTTTGATGCATAGCTATGCTATGCTTCGTTTCAAGCGCACAGGTACTTAAGTTTCGTAAAAAATATATTTTTTTTTTATATAAATCTCAATTCTGTTTATATTTACGTCTATACATTAACATTAATTTGAAGACCAAAAGGGAAATATAAATATTTCAAATCTATTTCTCTACCTGTTATAGTAGTAAACCCCGTGGGGTGTCTTAGATGGAGATTGCCTTTGTGTTCAAGTTGTATGTGGTTCCAAAGAGATGGGGTGATAACCCTACCTCTTCACCCCAACCTTCCCCTTATAAACCACCTTTGAAGCAACCCCTAACAATTGTTTGGTTTACCTCAGGTCTCTCAATCTCTTCCCAACTCTCACCCGCAATATGACCTCCCAGACATAGATCTATAGAATAAATTAACATTTCTCTACAAAAGAGACTTAACTTGAACGAAGTTTATTACAATAGTTTCCTTTTTGGAGTCACATGAGGAAATGTGTTTTTCTTACATACGTTTGTGTGCAAGGTTTGTTAAATATTGAGGTCAAGAGGTTTATAATTGCTTGTATTTCCTTGTGAGTGAACAATGGATAGATACAAATATCCACTTCATTAGTCGAATGTTCCAAGGCAGAGGTGGGAGACATTTTGGTGTTGGAAGCCTGCATGTCACTTCACGGATTCTTCATAATGTCAAACACCTAATGTACAATTTGGTTAAACATGATGATGAGCCAACCATAGATAGATAAATAGATAGATAGATGGATGGAAAGAGAGATTAGATCAACTAGATCGACTAGAGCTGTTCATTTTTTTAAATATTGTGCTTCAAAAATAACATGTTTTAATTTTAATCAATTAAAATATAAACTGTTTGAGAATGTATAGATTAAAACTATGATGATAGGCCTACATAACTGACAATACGTTAAAAGGGCGCACCTAGCACCTCAAAAGGCCCAAGGTTTATCTGCCATGATTGCCCTCATAGTAGACTTGATTGCCGATAACTGTGAGATCATGGTTTGAATCCCGGTCGGGTGAACTGAGTGTGGTTGTTCCCAAATGTTTTTCCACTCTCTCTCTTCACAAAATTTGAGTGAGTTTCATCCATTTTCCACCTTTTTTTATCCCTTATATATAAAAGTAACTAATACATCTATGTACTGCTTTAAGTAGCAGCTATACGCGGTTTCAAAAAAACATTATTTTAGCACCATGTCTTATTGCCAGTTCGGGCTATACGCCTATGTCATAGTAACACTATTGCTTTGGGGATTAGGAAGGTTTAATTGAGATCAAATTCACCCGAATTTGTGTGGAAGAAGAATGGAAAACCATTTAAGAATACTACTCTTAATGCACCTGACTGGGATCAAACCCTGATCTCCCCTTCCTCGGCAGTTTAGTCCAACACAATATTAGTTCGTTAGATCACGTGGCCACCGAAGTGGGTAAAAATCATTTATTGGAATATAGTTGCCTAAAATATATGTCAGTAATAATGTCCTATAATCAGCTAGAACTGCAATCAGAGCAAAATGGAAATAGTTCATTACATATCCTATTTGCACTCCATCAGGACTAAAGTTATGTTTAACATGGACTCACACGCATCAGTGGTTACATGCTCAAACGCGTCACTTTTGTGTTGGACTGATTCATTAGTGGCAGGAAGATCCAGGTTAAAAACCTGGCTGGTTCACTTACGGCTTTTTTTCCTAAATGGTTCTCCATTCTCTATATCTCATTATATATATGTATGTATACGAAAATGAGGCTATATTTACTTTAAATTTCTATCTCACTAACGTAATTAATGTATACGTGCAGTCGGGACGGATAATAAGACGCCGTAGAGAAAACCTTAATGGGAATCGATTGTAATTTTCTCAGAATCTTTGTCGGAGGTAGTGATAGCCAATACCTGAGTTTTAATTTAAATGCTATATGCATATGCTTCCGTAAGCCTATAAGCTATTAAGCTATTTTAAGTAATCAATAAAGATATTTTAACAAGTTATTTGGTTCTTACATACAAATATAAAACCATATATAGTCTTAATAGTCTTAGAATGTATGATTTATTGTGATTTTATTTGTTAAAAAATAAATATTCGAGATCATTTATGGTTTAAATGTTAGTGTTTGTTCTTTAAAAAGAGGATACATAGTTAGACTTTACGGTAAGATATAGAAAAAACTATGTTTAGTGAATTAAATTTTTATTTAAATAGATAGTAATATGCGCTGCACAGACGTCCTAGTCCTGTCTTTTATATTAAAATTGAGACATTTACTAAAAACTCCAAAGCTTTGGTGAAATTAAATGATATATTACATTATTACAGTACTCACAAACGAGTATAAATGGTATAATGTCCACATTCTCAGGCAATTATTTTTAAACACAAACGTGTTGGAATGAGAAGATCATGTGGGCCATAAACTTTATGTGTTTATTAATTGTATTGTTGTAACATATACATTCCTATTGAAACTATAATATAATAGCGTAAGGATAGAAAGGCTTGTTTTATAATAGCTATTTCTTTTGATGCAGATATTTGTACAAACATTTAATAAACGGAAAATAACTAAATAATCTAGTAGTTATGACCGTTAACTTTTTTTATGTTTTTTTTTATTTTTGCAAAATTCGAGTAAACCTACGTTTGGAAATTTGAACTAATTTTATAGGTAATGTGTTGGTAATTTTTAGGTTTTCAAAGATTGGGCTTCGTTTATTATTATTATTATTATTGAAAATATGCATAATTTTGAATAAAACCTTTGTTCAAACCAAATTCAGTGAATAATTTTGACCTGCCATAAAATAATTTACCTCATACATATTTTATCAACCAAATGTCTGTTCTCTAATTGTTAATTTCCCTCTTTGTCACATATTTATTTTCAAATTCCTGATTCAAGCCCACTATTTTCTTTTGTATTTTTTGCTCTATTTTTTATCCTAGTGCATCATGGTTTTTAATTGTGTTAGCATGCGTTACTCTTGGTGGAGGATTGCCGAGATATTTCGTATGAACTACCCTAGGGCCGTTTGCATGGTTAGGGAGTGAAGGGGGTCAAATGGAAGGGGATGGTGAAATTACATGTGGGAGAGACGAGATGGTTTGAGGAGGAGTAAAAAAGAGGAAGGAGCCCTGATGGAAGGACATATCACATGATAGACATCAGAGTTAAAACACAAACTAATAACCACACACACAAAAAGCTAGAGTTCCAGAACAATAATAGGTTATATTTGTATTTTAAAGAATATTTTATTTTAGTTAGGGGTGCTATAGTGATTAGTAATTATAATATAATAATAATTATAATAATATAATAATAATAAATAATATATCTTGAGAAAATTGTTAACCTATCGAATCGCAGTCATTTTTGCTTCACAATAAGTAGTCATAGAAATGTTTTATAGTACCATGTGTCATTTATGATAAACAATGTGGGAATTACACGATATAATAGGATTGATAAAGATTTAATAATTGTTTTAAGAAAAGAATACAATATTATTAAATTTGGTAAATTGGGTAAATTTACTATTTAGTAAGATAAAATTTGATAAAATAGAATTAACTTATGTAAACATTGATATAGGTACTTTAACCTAAAATTTATCATTTCATTTTACTGTTTACATATTTTTATTATACGAAATTTTATCTTACTATATAATTCAATAAATTTAAAAATGGTATTACTTTAAAAATTTTTGCTAAAATCTTAAAAAAAACTGCGTTATAATATAGTTAAGTATAACAATGTATGTTATAATTGACCAATGATACTTTATCACTTTAAGATTACTAACTAGGGAGCGAAAATGATCTCGTTAAAATAGGTTGGGAACATTTTCAAAATTTATTATTTCTTATTATTAATAAAATAATATTTGATTTACGTTGTTTTCAAACAATGTTTTATTGATCACCTCGTACTTAATGGTATTAGTTTATTTAAAATAACATTCTCGATATTTTAAAGACCATAGCTGGGATTCTAAGCTGACCAGAGAGGAGAATTAATGTGAGTCATATTTCTCTAGATTAGATGAGGGCACATTTAAAACTCCTTGCTACATTTTTTATTCTAAAATTTTCCAACCCATTTTTATAAAAAAAATTGGTTATATTATCTGGTTAATTGGCTCAGATCAGTGTAAACCTTTATTGCTTGTAAATAATAAATAATATCCTGAATGTTAAGTAAGCACTGTACTAAATTAAAAATAATTATTGGAATACATTTAAATAAAATAGGAATATAATAAGCATGAATAGTGTTTTAGTTATTTTCATACCAATTCGTTATAGGTATATAATTATTTATTCTCCCAAGAATTTAGAAACATAAAATATTTAACCATACTTTCTATAAATTTTAAATTAATTTTCCATTATGTTTTCACTAAATAACGATAAAGAGCCACACATTCCTGAATTCCCAACATATATGCATATTTCGAAAGAAGATTTTAATTCCAAACTCATTTGAAACTTAAAAAAAATTATTCAAACTCAAATATTAATATGTAGAACATTAATTATGATTAAAATATATTTTCCTTGGAAGAAAATACATGATAATATATTTTATAAAAACACCACTTCGGTGATCTTATGGTCTAAATATTCACTCTAATTTTAGTCTGGAATGTCTATGATGGAAAGATCGGGGTTTTAATCCCAGTCGATTATTCCGAGGGTGTTTTTTCTCTCCTAAATATCTTACAACTCTCTATCCACTCAATTACTACCTTCCTCATTCTCATTCAAAGAGAGTTTTTAAAATATATATTTTTCATTCCCGCGTCTCACTACCCACTCGAGCTTTTAGCATATTAATTTCATTTTTAAAATTTATTTGAAGTATTTATCGTACGATTTTTAAACGACTGAATATAAATTAAAATTAATTGTAAAGTAACTTAATCGATTTTTTTTGCCATGCCAGGAATCGTACCTGGGACTCCTAGCTTACTAAGTAAACACGCTACTAATCGAGTTAAGGTGTCAGACAGCATACTATCCAATAACTCTAATGTGCTAGGGATGAGTAAGGCTAACTTTAGAGGAAGTATACCTACATTCACGTGGAGGGAATGAGAGAAACCATTTAGTAAAAAGTAACCTCAAATCCAAGCGAAATTTGAACTGTGTTCCCCAGTCATCAGCAGTTCAGTATATTTCGACAGTGATGCCTTCGACCATTTGACCATCGAAGCTGGACTTTAGTGTGATTAGTATATTGGTACAACCCAAACTGTTACTATGACGTGTGGAATTTATGTATTAACATAATAATCACAAATCTAAGAAACTGTCCTCCAATGTTGTTTAGAAACTTTACACCTCATTAATACCACTGATTAATTACTATGCTATTAGCTAGTGAGAATTTTAAATGTATTATTCCCAATGGCATGCCTCCTTGATACATGAAAACTCACTCAACCAGCAAGTACGCAACGTCACACAGCCACTGCACTTGATACTTTACGTTGGCATTCAACGACAAATTTCAAGCGGACCCTGAAAAGACAGATAGAAGCAATGACAGACCGTCTGACGTATAGAAGCTATTAAAGGGCGAACTATGAGATTAACCCTCAACAACCCTCTGTTTCTTTTCAAGAAGGGAGTAAAACGTCCGTTCCCACACGGAGTAATTACATCAAATGGAGAGTTAGGAGGGGAAAGCAAGGACGTTTCTAGGGGATGAAATAGTCCTTTTTAGGGGGAACAAAACACTAACCATATTGCATTTTATGTTAGGACACACCCTTATTTTCCCCTTTTCTTATATCTTCCTGCAATACAGCGTACACTCAAGTTCATCATATAGGTCCCAAAAATAGAGAATATAGAGAATATAGTCTTTAGACTGTTTATGGCCTGTGGATTTAATTGTATAATTATCATATTATTATCGGGATGCCCATTTTAATTTTAAGTATTTGTATTAGTTACATTTATTATAAATCTTCACTTCATCCAATAGTCTTGTTTCGACTATAAATCACAGAACTTTAGCCCGTTTGTTCATTGTATTAGAAAGGAAAACTCTTCCTAATACATTTGATATTTATCATTAACTAAAAAAAAATTCGGATGAATATTAATTAAATATTATGCTCACAATTAATTCTTATGTGTTTAGATAGAATAACTCATAACACTTTTATTTTCTTCAAGTGCATTTTTTTATTGTCACACCACTTACCATGAAAGGGCCAGTTTCGTACTCAGAGTATGCCTCAAGTGTGACGCTATTCTAAATACAGGACGACACCTATCTCGGCCAGAATGGAATGGGCCACTTTCATTTATGACTCTGGCCCATTCCACCCTAGTTTAGGTGAGGGTCATGTTGTATTTAGTATAGTGTCACACTTGAAATATACTCAGTCTATGAAACTGGCCCATAGTATAATCAATAAAGGAATGGTTGATATGTTCCAAGGTAAACGGAGTGTCCATTATTCCTGACGATGGTCATGAGGTTACTGATGTTGATCAGTTGCATTAATGTTTATAAACATATTTTAAGTTCTTCTAAGATATCCTAATATATCTTACTTTGAATAGGGGGTTGAACTATGATCTCTAAATAGGGTTATCTTGTGTAGGTTGCTGAGATAAGATAAATTCTGTAATATTTTTCTATCGCGTCTTATTATCCGTCCGGGATGTATATTCCATATGTATTTACATTAATAGGGTAGGGAATTGGAAGGACTAATTTATAGAAAATTTACCCGCATTTACCAAGAAGGAGAGTGTAAAACCATGTATTGTAAATTACACCCAGTTGGAACCATAACCTAGATAAGGTCAGTTAGGTATAGGTCAGAGGTTCCCAGCCTTTTCCAAAACGTTTATCCCCTGAGGCCAGTGATATACTACCGTGGCCCCCCTAAACTCCTCCACCATACAAGGTGAAATTAAAAACCTGCGCACAAATTTATAATAATCTACATAGCACTATTCATATTAATAAAAGAAAAAATATGTCTAATCAGGTAGTAATGATAAAATACAGATACATGCAAATTGTGGATAGTTAGTATTTTTATATGATGATTAAAAGTAACTTAAAAATCTCGATTGGTTATTGTGGACACCCCACAGGATTCTTTGCGGCCTCAGGTTGGTCTGCTTTAAGTTATTGACTGCGAATTTGTCTGACTATACCCCCTTCATAACACCGCTTAGGCAATTTAATATCCGTAACATAGCTGTACGATAGGTTGCCTATACATATTATCTAACGGCGACAAGTAGTATTATCATTGGGTATTTGTCTTTATCCAGAATAACACTGTAAGCTATTGGGAATAATGAATTATGAACGTGTAATAACGGCTTGAAGGTTCTTCCTACATGAAGAGAAGTACAGTAGTTTAATAAAACCGTATTTCTTATCGGAATACTGGTTTTTAATTTTGAAAGCCACCAAATATCCTCAATAATACTAGTATAAGAATTGGATGTTGGGAAAAGTTTAGAAAGTATCTAATTTGATGTATTTTTATATAAAAGTGTTTTGATTCCATAACTATAACACTTCGAGTGAAATGTATCTGGAAAATAAACTAATTTCACACAATTAATTTTGTTTCTGTTTTTTTAAAGCGTAAAATATAATATATTTAATCCTAGTGGACATGATATTTATTACCTTTGGTCTTAATTTTGATGTAAAGCATGTTTTGAAATGACATACCACTTTAAAATATCAGATTGCCTGAGCATCTGCAACTCTTCTCAGAGCTCAGGTAGCTATCCCTTTCAACGTTAGATTTTGTTTTTTGTAGATAGTTTTGTTTGAACTCATTTGCAACTATAAACGAATTATTGATTTGGTTTGATATAATTTGTCTCCACTACTTACTATTTAATTTAAATGCACACACCAATGGCGGAGAGGTGAGAAGGAGTTAGAATTTATAAAAGGGTACCTACCTTTAGTTGGGAAAGGAGAGGGTTAAATAGCTAAGGAAAGGCTCTCTTCAACACACCAGAACACTATTAGGACTACTATCACTTAAATACAAACAAATTAGATTAGAATAATTTGACGTGTCAGTCTGTGTATTTACTTTTGATCATTTATTGACACCAATAGGTTATTTCAGCAACCGTAAATAGTTGGTTATGTGAGAGTTTAATAAATGGCTGAAAGAAAAAGTTTTGGCAACGGGGAGTAGACTAGATTATTTGGCTCTTTTCTTATCATTAGGGCAGCGTCTTACTACTTGTTCAGATTATTCACCTATGTACTAATTACCTAAGTGTGTTAAGCATTATGGAGGCTTAATTTATATGTAGTTTACTAGAATTTTAGTGGAGGGAAAGTGGAAAACCATTTAGGGATATCCCCCCCTAGTACACCTAACAGGGATTTAACACCGATCTCCCAGTCTTATGCAGTTTAGTCTATTTCGGCCACCAAAGCGAGCTATTATTTAATAATATATTAAAATTTTTATTATTTTTGATAAATTTTTATTGGTTATCACAGATTAAAAAAATAATGAATATTGTATGAAAACTAAACCATATTTTATCTTAACCAATCTTTGGCCATAATCCATTGATATAGATATTTAAAAAATAAAATTGATCATACACCAGTAAAATTGAATTTCAATTTAAAATTTATTGTACTTCAGTGATTATTATCAACCAGTTAGCCACGAAAATCCCTTAGGGTTATCGATTAAATATAGATAATATGAAATATAATGTTTAGTTACAAATTTAAAAGGGTCTATTAATTTACTAACGAAATGAATTAGGTTTATTTAATGTTTATAAAGTACATTTTAATTACATAATGTATTTTTGTATTTAACTTCAGGATCTTCTAATTAATAAAAGCTATTTTATACTAAAGTTGCCGCCACACGTAAATGTTATAAGTCAGTGGCTTCAATTATAGGGGTGTTTCGGGTGTGGACCGCAATTCTTGTAGTGATAATAGCTTTTAATGAGAATCATTTGCTTATATTTTTCATATTATTTTAGGTAAAATTTTCTCAGAATCTATACAACATAATAAAAATTTCAAAACAGTTACCAAATTATAATATTTTTCTTGTTGCAAAGGCGCACTAAAATTGTCTAAGTGCCACTAATGGCTTTTCTTCAAAATGTGTTTAGCTCAATTATACTGAAATAAAACATATTTTAATAGCTACACAATTACTCATACTTAGATAAGCTAACACACATTTACAATAATACAAAGATAATTAAATGGTAGCTATTTTGGCATGATATGGCATGGAGCTCAACATTGAGAAGTCAAAAGTGATGGTGATTAATAAAAATAATAACGGTAAGAGACCACGTTTCACACCCATTTAGAACAGCAGGTAAAATTATTATTTGTATATTCTGAGGGAAGGAAGATATATGATAACATGAGAATTATTGAAAATAATCTATTGAACAAGAAAACCAACTTTATTATTGAGATGATTGATGTGTCTATATCATTGCATGATGTTATACCAACTGGGTGTGCTGTAAAACAAGAGGAATTTATTAGAAACTGATAATTCTTAGTGCAAACAACTAGAGCATTCCAGGCTAACCCAAAACCATGCTAACTATATTAGGTTGTGAAACATGATGAGTGTTTGGAGGTTGGAAAATGTATTTTAATAAATATATTTAATGTAGGAATTGTACAAATATAATAATACGAAGTGTACTCACATTTTCATTAGGGAGGTTTAGCATTGGCTTGAGAAAATAAAAAAGTATTCCAATACTCAACTAAGGTTCCAACCTTGACTTAACCGTTAATGGCAAATCATGTAAGATTATAAACACGTATTTATCCACGTACCCCCCGATTTGGGTAACTGTTTTTTTATTCTTTAATGAGAGACGTTATTTTCTTCTACATGATTAGATACGTTGAAGGGTCCTCACTTAAGTAAACAATACGCATTTCCATATATCATAGCCAACATTGGAGGCTCATTGGTTTAATGGTCTAAGATGTAATCCTCGTAATAAAATATACTGCTCATGGCAGAGATATTGGGGCTAACATTCCAGTAGTGTTTTTTGGTTTACCACTTTTCCTCCCTGTAAATGTTGGTATGTGTTCTCTAAATTCTGCCTTCCACATTTCTAAAACATTAGCGTAAATAATACATATGCGTATAGCTAACTTCTAGTTATTAGGTATTTAATAGAATCATTCATCAAAAAACCTAATTTCACAGTTACGTACATAATAAAATAAAATTTCCAATATATATTCCCTATATAATTTAATTATAAAGTTGAACAAATTACATCAATATATTTTGTATTCATGGCCACTTGTTGGGTTTACAAACACACCTAAGGATTCAACATAGTCCCGAAGAATAAAATTTTCACGGTTACACGATTCTCTTTAGATGAGAAAGTACAAACACAATTTTGTCTAAAATCAGTTATCAGTAAACTACTATTAAATGAATTTTAATATGACAAAATATATACAATAATTTATATTCAAAAAATATACTATAGTGGTTACCTATTTAAAAAATCGTTGGAGCAATTTTCAAATTACAAATTTTCGAAAAATAAATTTTTACTCCTAAGACAAGTATATTGTGTATTTTTCTTGTCAAACTCCCAAGGTACCCATTTGGAACTGAAAACATATAATTATTTGATTATATTTCAAGTTTCTGAAAAATCATTCAGCAGTAAACTACCCAAAGGCAAATATTCACCACAAAAACAAGTATAGAATGCTATTTTTCCTGTTAAACACTCCCAAGAAACTGAATCGTTACAGCAATTTAAAAATATTTCGAGTTTTGAAAAATTCAGTCATCATTAAACTATACTTAAAGGAGTTTTTACCCTAAAAACAAGTATACATTGGTATTTGTCATACACGCAATTCTCAGTTACACATTTTCTATAAAATATTTAGAGTTATTTTCAAAATATTTTTATTTAAAAAAATGTTCAACGAATAAACTACTCTTCAACGATTTATTTCCCAAAACTCAAAATTATATATAGTTATGTTTGATGTCAAATCAATTTTAAATATACAATTTGTTTAAATACTCTGAAATTCAAAATTATCACTCATCAGTGAATTACCGATAATTTGAGGGCTAGAGTCAAAATATTAAAAAAAATCCTATAATATTAAAATATTAAGTTTGAACCAAATTCATTAAACTGTTTTGGATCCGTGGCCACGGAGAGACAAACAGTCGGGGAGACAAGCAGAGTTGTGAATCCCACATTATTGGGTTTGGGTTTACATAAAATGTAAGAATTCATTATAATCTCGAGAACGATTTTTTCACTATTGCAATACTTTCTCTTGTTATGAGAAATTTAAAAATTAGTATTAAACACTATTTAGATAGGCTTATATGTTATATTAATTCAGATACATACAGTAAAAAGATGCAATAATTTGTACACATTATTTTATATTATAACTGGTGAGTATAGACTCAAAGGTGTTTCTTAGTTAATTCAAGTGTGTATAATTTTCAGATCCATGCCAAATATTATACAAATCTTGAATTTAAGTACCCCAAATTCATTTATTTTTAGTTTTTTATTAGTTTATTGACAACTCTAATGGATTTTAACTGGTTCTTATTTTCAGATACAATATCTATCTGCCTATTCCAATACCTCCATTCGAGTAAAAATCTTACCAGCACAAAATAAAACATTTTTCCCACTAGTGTTTTTTCAGGTTGGATAAAATACCCTTAATAAGTTTAATTTATAATCATAGAGGTCTGAAAACCATCCCCCAACATCTTAATATTTATAGTATTTTCTATTTTAAAGAAATCAAATTAAATAGTAACCTTTGGATCTATTCAAGAAATATGTAAATATTTGCGCGATCTACACAGTAACAATGTTTCCATCTAACACATATCCGAGAACTACTTTATTAAAAAATTCCTGGAATAGAATTTACTTCTTAACAGAAAATATAAATCCAGAGAAGCGATCTTATGGTATAAAAATTTTTAATTACGTTCTAAGATCTTACCGCAACTAAGAAAATTAATTTTCTGAGAATCAAAGAGGAAAATTTAATTAGAATTTTCTCTTTTGATTCTTGTCTGATTTGTTTTTATTCGTAATTAATTGAGTGCAAAGTTCAGTTAACATTTCATATGAAATATCAACTATTTCTTAGATTGTTAGCAATACTAGAAGCAATCATGACAATTTGTTACTAAATTAAAGATAAAGTGTATCGTATTCTTCATTGGTGTTTTAAGTATATTTTATATAAAGATTTATTGATAAAATGTTTATCTTTAAATTATTTTGTTAGCACCGTCTTTTACAACGTGGGTTTATGCATATGTACTAATTACGCTATTATGTTAGATATGAGTAAAAATGAATATAGATGATGTACATTCATCTACGCAAAGAGAGGTTGGAAAAACCATTTAGGAAAACAACCTTTAATATGTTCTACCAGTTCTCACCTCAGACACTCCGTCATCGAGAGTCTAGTCTTTTTTTAGGTAAACTCCTACTCCAGCGTGGCACTACTCCACACGCCTCTGCGTGCCACGGCACCTTTTATTCTTTACCTTTATTTAAAGTGTGCCATTGATACCGTTGCACGTCACTCCTTCTCTCTACATAAAAGGGTAGCGAGAATTCGGGGGAGAGGATATAATGTCCGTATGTTCGTAGAGTGAAGGAGTGTCTTACTCCTGTGGGAGGAGGCTTACACTGCACCACCAGACGATCAGAGATATTCAGACCCCGGATAATTCGTTGTGTCTTATAACACAGTGATTCCTAATTTCAATACATGGTAAAGTTAAATCATTGTGTTCATACTTAGACAACTGTTATGTTAAATAACTATTTACTATGTTAGATAAAGAAAAAATATTCGTATAACCTGAGGGACTAATAAGAAGCCATGACAAAACAAAATAAAAATATAAACTAGTTAATTTAGTGATAATAGCTCATTAACAATTATATGAAAAGAAGCATATATTTATGATTATATATTAGTGGGAGACAACTGTTTAAATGCACAGCAATCCATGATGAAAGAACAAGGATAATTTCTTAATTATATGTATGATTAGAAAGTTGCAAATCTACCTTCCGTTTACCTATTCTTCGATGTAATTTATATTTTGAAACGTTGACATTTTCAGGAATGTTTCTCTTGCACTTAAACTTCTTCACATAACTAAGCAACAATAACATATTGAAAAATAGAACTAGGGTTGCATGTGTGAATGTAGTGTGAGAGGTACGTACAATGGTAGGGTGATTGTGAGATTAAATAGAGGACCTACAGTTTATCCTGGAATCCGAACTACGGTAGAGGCCTTGCATTCCTCACATTCACAAGTTTTAATTAATACACGTCTTGTCAGGTGAATAAAGGGTTTGTTAATAAGATACATCACTGCTGGGACCGAAGATTGAAGCCCAGACCCCCAGCACAGAAGTTTGTCACCTTGCTCCTATACCACCAGGTCACCCAGATATAAATAAATCCGGCCGTGTCTTTAACTGAAAATCAAACTCTAACCGTATGTATGTAAGATCCTTCCTAAGCAGACATCCAACTGAATATAAATTAATGCACCGCAATCGGCAATGAAGTTCCGGGTATCTTTGGCTATAGACAAACATTCTTAAACACACTACATATCTACAATATTTTTTATTTAAAAATATTTACATTCCAAACCTAAAAAAAAGCAGAGATATCATTTAAAGTGTTTTTAAAATCGTGAACCAAAATAGACAATATTTCTCCTTGATTTTCAATTATTTAAACCTCTTAGCTCTGATGTATTAATATTTGTCTACGACATAACCTGTTTTATTGCTTGGATTTCCAAAATTGATTTTGTAAAAAAAGGTTAAAAAAAAGAACACAGTTAACATAATACATAACATTTATAAAAAATTATAATCAACCTAAATCTTAATAAACCACATTTTTTTTCAATCAAAGTATTTATCAAATATTTTTATTAATAGTTATATTGTGACCAGTATGGTAATATTAAAAAAAGTATGGAATCGAACTATGGCCCCACAAAATAATACACAGTCATAACAGCTTTGAAGAAACAAATAAATTTTCTTTTATAACTAAAATATTTCTAATGGATAAGATTTTATCAAATATTTTTTTTATTTACACGGAAATAATTTTATATAAAAATTTTAATTCAGGATTGGGACCCTTAATTTATATAGGTTTCTTTAATCCAGCTTATTAAAATTAATTAAAAATCTTTTAGAATTAATCTGTTGTTTGCGTTACGTCTGTGGAATATAATAATTAATCATTAATAAATTCATAATTAGCTATTCACAGTAATTAATATTCTGAAAAGGGGGAGACTTGCTTTATGTTACCATGTAAAAACAATCAATGTGGGTGATTTTAATCAATACTTATTAGTTATATACTTAGTTGATAAATTATGTAAATCAAACACTTTGGGCATTGCTAAAATACATAACCCCTCCCCTATCACTCCTTTCCAACAGTCAAGAAATAATTTAAAGACTTAAGGCCTTCTATAACTTAGGCCTTGGGCGTAGCTAGACCAACTATTTTGCAGTCATGTGTGGAGGTATCGCATACCGCGTGGGCTGAGTGAATAAGTTGCTACCTTTCAATTATGACGGAGTGTACATTGTGTAGTGGCATGGATCCACTGTATATGTGTACTTTTAAGACCATTCGACAACCGAAGAGGGTCAAATATTATTATTAACTATTTAAGGAACCCAAGGATAAATATAATAAAATAATAAAACGTACACTGATGTGTAATTTATTAGTTAATAGATTCCCATCTATTCTGAACTTAGCATCCTATTGCTTATTAACTACAGTGGAACCTGACTAATTTGAACTTCCATAGTTCGAAATCGTCTTTAAATTCGAATTTTTAACCCAGTCCCGTGAATTTTGTATTAAAACAATGTTAAAAAATCGTGTATAATTAGAATTTTGTTTTGGTTAGTTAGAATTTTTCTTAAGTTGTAATGTACTGTGCAGTATTGTTTTCCTACTATTAGATGTGGTACCTTGTTGTTCAATTTTTGGAAACAGGGGAAGTGACTTTGGAATGCGGTCACTAACCTTCTTCTCACCCCTTCCCTATCCCACTCACCTATACATCTGTGTTTACACGTACAGTTTTGTACTTCATTAGTCAAGGTAGAACCTCTAGAGCGTTTGTGTGCGCTGTTCTTAGTGATTCAGTCGTAGCGGTATTCTTGTGACGTGTGAGTTTTTTTTATTTGTTTACCTCTAGTTTTTCTTAGTACATACTATATAGTATTGTTAGTGTACATATGTGTGTGTGTGTCGTGATGTCACTGCCTAAGCCACAGTCCTTTAATCACTTACTTTGGCCAAAAACGTAGCGGTGATAAAGGAAGTGGAAAAGGGACTTAAAAAGAAATCATAAATTGCAAAGGCCTTCGGAATTCCTCCTAACAAACTTTCAACAATTTTGAAAAACAAACGAAATTTTTTGATATTGGTTACAAACTTAAATGTGTTTCGTTTCAATTCCTTTTAAGAAATTTATTTAATTGAAATATTTGTATATTTCGAATTTTTTCTGGTCCATTCAAGTTATAGTTATCCAGGTTCCACTGTAATTACATATTTATTATTTGACTATATTTTAAGATTTTTATTGAGGTTTATAAATAAGGTGATCAACTAAAAATAATACCCATATGTGTAGACACCTAGGCTAAAATGCCACTCTCGTCTACTATGAATTCCATACGACATAAAGTCATTTTTGATAAAGGTTTTTATATTAATCTTCCATTAAAATGAATGTATTTTTATTCTACACAATAGTACAAATATAAGGAGAGGCCAAAGGGATTAAAAACTCAATAAACTTCATGTAATAATATATCTCTGCTTAGTTTTAGAATAATATTTAATTAATTTATACATACTAGAGTAATAGGATTAGAAATATATTATGCATATTTAATAAATATTTCCTATGAATGTTGGTTAATTTATAATATTTTACTAAAATGCATTGATAGACAATAGAAAATTATTTTGATATATTTTTTATTATTTAAGTTATTTAATGTTAATACTTGAACCAGCTAGCTTTATCAGTAATCTACTTATAAACTAACTTAAATCTATAATAGATACAACAGCCCAACTCCCAGATCAATGACGTTATTTCATCAATGCGAGAGGAAAGACCAACATTTCTCAAACTATACATTTTTTGGCGTGCCAGGTATCGAACCCAGGTATTTAGCTTAATATGCGGACAAGATACCAACTGAGCTAACGTGTCTAAATGGTTTGAGCTATTGCAAGCAAATTTTAATTTTTAAATATTTTAAAACAATGTGTTTTTTATCTTACATGCTAGTTACAAATGATGACGAGTGCTAATCATCTCTTTAAGGAATATTTATAATCCACTTAACCTAAGTGTAAGTTCTCATCAGATAGCCAATAAGTACAAAATCAATTTGGTGAAGAAATACGTTTGATCAAACAATCGCGTTACGTGTGTTTGTGACTATTGTTTGTCTTAGTAACAGTACTTACATCCCGAAACATATCCTACCAACTATTCTAAAGCATGATCCAAAGTTTAGATAGTTGAACAAAGCGTTGCCATGGGATCACAGATCCCCACTTGACTAATATGCTACTCACACTTATGATTACACAGTATGGTGCGTCAAGCACGCAGTATAATGGATTCACCGTGAATAAGCGAAGAATATAATTTTGGCAGGGTGCATGGTGGATGATTTTATAAAATGTGATTTATCACTGTTCTCTTATCCATACTCTTTCTACACTAATGACGATGAAATTATTTAAAATAACCTTAATTATTCCTACATCTTATATCCAGTATTTAAAACCTTGTTAATCACCGTATAAGTGTGGCTAACTTACGGTTTCTAGCTCTCACAATAAAATAAACTTTTTCTGACAATGTGTGTTGGCTGTAACTTGTTATTTCCTACAAATAATTGAAATAATTCATCATCTTCATTGGGTTGATATATTATATCAATGTTTCTGAAACCTTTCAGACAAATAATGATTGTCAAATTTTGCATTAAATTGACCTACATTTTTAATTTGAAAATAATTTCATTATTTACTTCTAAGTAACTGAGTAGTCAATGAAAACATTAAAAACCTTGTATAAAATGTGTGTATTGTTTAAAACGTTTCATTGAGTTACCCAATTTATCAAGTTTTCATATGGTTTAGCTAATTTAATTTCTCATTTATCCCACCTATGGCTACATAGAAAAAAATTGGTCCTTCTCAGCATTATAGGCCTACTAAGATGCTAGTGACCATGTCTAAACGTGGTAGTTACAATAAAACACGAAGCTATGAGTAAAAGTATTCCGTAATGTAAGGAAGCATTCGAGTATGGCTTAAATCTCTCTTTAGAATAATACTGTATTTTTTTATATTGGAAAATTTAACGTGATTATTCAGAGCATACAAATTACATAAACAAAAAAATAATATCACCTCATAGAATGTGAAGTATCATCCTGGATAATATATAGAGCTATTTTCAAACCTACTTTGTCCCTTTGAGATCTAGATCCTAATGGTTTTTGACATGATAATTGGTTCCCATATGTATTTTATACAAACTCATAACAATATGAATAAAACATTCTTTTAGTTAAAAAGAAAGGTTCTTAATAGTGAGTTTTTAATATAAGTAATACATTTTTGTAAAGAAACACAAATGTATGGTGGTCAAACTTGGGTATGATTAATTATGTGTAAGACCTGTATATTGGTAATACTGTAACGGATATAAAAAGGTGCATTTACCAGATTTACAATAGCAGATGTATGTCATATAATTATTATGTTTATAAATTATGCAATAATATGTAACAAATATTATATATAATAATATAGTATATTGTATATAAAACTATTATAATATGTTTATATATATAAATTGTGTATTAAATAAATATAAGACTACCTTATCTGTAGTAAAAGCTCGCATACTCTGTAATCATCACCAGACATTGTTAGGGTAATAACATCTCGCAGGTTACGGTGGGCAGGTCATGCAACGCGAGTGGGAGATTCTAGAACCACATTCAGGTATTTAATGGCAAACCCAATGGGAAAAGGCCACTGGGAATACCCAGACCCAGATGGGAGGATAACATTTGAATAGACCTGAGAGAGATAGGCTGTAATGAGATAGACTGGATAGAATTAGCTCAATGTAGGAATAGTTGGTGTACTTCTGTGAGTGCGGTAATGAACTTTCGAGTTCCTAATAACATAGTGTAAGTAAGTAGGAAAAGCTCACCTTTCCTGACGATGTAATTATGTGGAAGGCTCACCTTCTCTTTCCATGTGCTTATGTAATAAGCTAACTTTACTTCTCCATGTGCCTTTATGATAAACTTTCCTTCTTTCTTAATGTTATTATATGATAAGCTCCCGATTCTCTCTTAATGTTGTTTTATGATAAGCTCACGACTCTCTCTTAATATTATTAAATTATACTTTCATTTTATCTTAATGTTATTATATGATAAGCAAACCTTTCTAGTCTTTGCACTTCAAAATCATACTAACATTGACAGTCAATGAAATAAATACGTATCTAATTTATCAATAATATAAAGCTATCTTGAAATAAAATAAACAAAACTAAGATCACTGCATGAAGCAACTAAAAAAACAAGTTCATTGAAAACAGTCGTAATGGTTTCTTTTATATTGTGTTCACATGTATAAGATGATAACAATATATATAATATATTCTATAAAAATATATAAATCGACCAACTAAATATAACATGAAAATGTATTCCGAGGAACAATAAGGGTCTCGAATTCCTTAATCTTGTCTTGGACCATATTTTTCAGTTCTATCTTATAAAATACATTGATATTAATACTTGATACGCATGATTTTGTTTCGAAAACTATGAATGATATATGACTATAGAGACGGGACTATCTTTGTTAGCTCATTGGCAGAGATTAATTATGCTAAGACGCCAGTTATTGGGTTCTATTCTTGTCTATACGTGTCAATATGTATGTGTGTTTGTGAAATACTAGCTTATTCAGAATAAAATAAACAGTTTGACGCTACATAAATCAAATGTACTAAGATTTACCAAATGAATTTATTGAATTGTCAATATAAAATAAATCTTGTAATTAAAAGATAAATAATCTATATTTATGTATATTGTTATTTGGAAATAAATCAGTAGAACAATACATTTAATTTTATTATAAATAATGTATTATTTAAACCGTTTGATTGATAAACTTAACAGTTTATTATAAATGTTCATTGATAGATTTATTAATTATTTCAATAAAAATATTAATTGTATTAATAGCAAAATTACCAAATAACAATGTATTGGGAAAGATTATTTCAGATTATGTTTGAAGCGTAGCTGTGTATTTAGATATAATTATATCAGCATTTTTATAGTTAATCTGTGATGATGATATTAAAATATTTTATGGTCATGAAATCCTACAACGTATTCACTTTCGACGATGTGGAAGATATCCACTTATTCGTGAGATGAGATATTCTATTTGTGGATAGCTTTGAAACGCATAAATAAAGTTTTATTAAAGAGAGGCCTCCTGTTGGATAGTCACATTTAATATAATATTAAGATTGATTTAGGTGTTTACTATTAATGCAAATATATGTATTTCATTGATATTATCCACTTCAATATATTTTCTTTCTCCTGTCATACATATACTTCATTCACGGTAGGAGTTTACCTCTGAAAGGTCTTTTTTCTTACCAATATCCTACTATATAATAGAGTTCTGGTAGGGAAAAAAGTCCTTTCACAGGTAAACTCCTACCGTGAACGAACTTTATACAATGGGCGTGTACAATATTTAACGGGCAGCAAAGAAATAAGTGGAGGGGGGACTTACATAAAAACAATTTCATATGTAATGGCTTATGTAATGTGAACCTATATACAGTTTAGGCAAAAAATTTAGGGACACCCTTAAAATAAAGCAATCAATTTCCTGCCCTTATAATTAATTATTTATTAGTGGCCAATATATTAATGCTATATGAAACTGCATCAAAAAATTGTTTATGCAAAAATCTTGGCTCAAAGTTTTATTAAATTTTGCCTTTTAATTTACCAGCGAAAAACATAAGTTTTTAGAGGAAAAATTAAGATAAAAAAATAACGAGTTAAGTATGATCTGAATTTTTTGCACAAGGCTTATCCTAACACAGAGATATCAAAAAACCATTCATTACACTTTCTTAAAAATTTGTAATTCATTTTACCAAGCTTCAAATATTTTTCATAAACAAAAAATTTAAACAACGTTTTATTAACATTTTGTGTGAGATTCAAACTACCGCCAATGTTCTCTGGGCCACCAGATTAGCAAGAGACATTTGAATACTCCTGTCGGCGACACAGGATCTATATTCCCGCTTTATTCTCAGCTGATCTAGTAGAAATTTGCTTGTTTGAGGTTAAGTTTAAGTTGTTAACGTGTGCTTTGTGTTGGTGAAAATGGGAAGAAATCTGTCGGAAGAATTAAAGTGGCAAATTATTGGCATGATGAAAGCTGATAAGTCACATAAAGAAATTGGTAGTGCCCTAGGAACATCGAAAACATGTGTTGAACAGAATATCAGACGTTTTAAAGAGACTGGAACTGTCGTGGACAAATCTAGGGTAGGTCATCCATAAAAACATCACCAAGAACAGACAGAAAACATTTACAGTTATGTAGAAAGGACTGGAATGCTAGCTGCTATAATCTTTTGAGAGAAATAAATACTGAAAATGGTGTTTTAGTCTTAGTTCCTACTGTAATCAATCGCTTAACGGAAACAAAGTACCTATCTTCTTATGCCTTACGTAAATTAAAAATTACTTCCAACTTGTGTGACTTCTGCTGTCCAGTAGGAGGGAGATACTGTAATGATATGGGATTGTATCTCGTACGGAGGTCTTGGTGAATGCTGCATTTTCCAGGGAACAATGAACAGTGAAAAATACTGTACAAATATGGAAGCGGTCATGTTGCTATCAGCTCGCAGACTCCTTGGAGATAACTTCATCCATCAACAAGATGTCCGTGTCATCGATCCAAACAAAGGATTGGTTTTCTGCCCTAGATGCTGAATTCTTGGCTTGGCCTGCAAGAAGTCCTGGCTACAATCCGTAATAGAACCCGTATATTACAATGGCCTACAGGTTGGACGAAATTAAATCGAAAAATTGTGCCGAGCTACGGCTAGCACTTACCACACTCTGGCAGAATGTGACAGTGGAGTAGTGTCGCCGGTTAATCGACTGCATGCCAGAGCATATCAAGTTTGTAGTTAAGACCAAAGGTGGTCCAATTGATTACTAAAGTAACAATTTAAATTAATAAATTACATGATAAAGTAAAAAATAAAATAAGAATATTAGTATTATTGGGTGTCCTTAAACTTTTTGCATAAACCGTACTATATAAGTTCCAATATAATCATGCATATAATTCAAGTGTACTGTACATAACTAAAATTATAGTGTATGCATCGAAACTAGTCGTACAAGTCAAAAAGCAGGAAACCTTGTAATTGTGCCATAATATAGGATAACGGTATTAACAGCTAATAGATTATAAATAATTTGTTTATGCAATTTTTCACTATTACATTAATATAATACATTTCATACTTACTTACACAGTTGATTTCAATAAATTTATAGTCGATTATTTAAAAATCTAAATTTGAGTTTTGAATCATATACATTTTACAATCATTCTATTTCCTACATTATGCAGCAAATAACATGGTTTTGTTCCTCAATTTTATTCTAATTGAACTTGTTCCTTTTTGTAAATGTAAATTGTCCATATGTCTAATAAGTATATTTACTAATGTTTTGAATCTACCATTTTACGGTCTCATTTAACTAGGTTTCTAACTCAGGTTCTAACTCAAAAGTTTTACTCTACATAATATTTCAGCTAATCTATACATTTTTTCCTACACATCTCTTCCATAATTTTTCAACAAAATTTTACCAAAATTGAATTTCATTTATTAGATTGTGTATTCTAACTGATGCATTTTGATTAAATTCTCAACTCGATCAGCATTATTTCACTGTTTAACGTTTAACAAGAAAGACTGCAATGTAATAATTTGTTAACTAGTTTATTCTTTCTTACGAATGAAGAATTTGTTTGTTTGTCTGTTTGTCATGAGTGTTGTGCAATATCTATTGCACACAGAGGGCTGACATTTTAAAATTAGTAGCTGAAATTTTAAGATTTTGAATTAAATTTTTTGAAATTTATTAAAAGCTGGGTTGAAAGAAATGTAATGAACGTATATATTCTCCATATGTTTGAAGCAAAGAAAAGTTTTCCCCGGGGTAAACACACAATACACTGAGTGGCCACCCCGGGTAACACTGAGTACTTCCACTAGTTTGTAGTAAAATTAAATGTTCTTATAAACATAGTAAGCGTTCAACACACTTCTAATACCTTGTTTGTTAAAGCTTTAATTCCAGACGCTGTGAACCCTAAACAAAATCGTCGGATGCATATTACGTAATAATATAAACATCTCCATGAATACTTGTCTAACAACCCGGATTTTATTATAGACCCTCCCCTTTTTATATTCTCATCAGCACTCCTTTGATCTGTGGTAGTGTGATAAATCTGTGGAATTGTTCAAACCATTCAGATAAATTATATAGCCCAGTGTTTTCAGCCTTATAGCCACGGGTTTTGTGTACGAGTGTCAGTTTTCATTTTAAAGAATAATTGTATTTAGATGAGGATATAACCGTAACTAACAAATATAATATATTGGATATTTAATCAATTATGATATTAGCTTTTGAACAGTTGTCATTGAACTATTGGCAGAATATATCCTTCCCGAGTCGAAGGTGGCTGCGTTATCTGATAGCTCGCAATTTTAACTTATTGTTCATGTGCAGCAGACGATTTACACAAGTCCATCACAGACTCTGCCTTAAAATATGAGTGAAGAATGACCCATGGGATGGGACGACTCATGTAAATCTAATTGGCAAGAGAATTAAAGTAATAAGTCAAAGGTCCTGGACGACATTTCTTTGGCAATGTGTCACGTTTAAAATTAAAGAATAAACTAATTATATGAATGAAATATACAAATATTTTAGTAAAATTCCCTGTACTATTTCTGTATTCTAAAGGCCCAAAAAATTCATCCTCCCCCCCCTCCCCCCCGATTTTCCAGGAGTTTTGCAAACATGGATTACACATATTTGTTGTTTAGTAAGTTCTTGTCCTTAAAACATTAATTAAAAAATATGATTTTATAATTTTACAATTTAGTAACATTAGGGCTTAAAAATCTTATCCTATTGATTAAATAATATCATACATTTATTTAAGATTTTTTAAATTCATTATTTGATGAACTTGATTATCTATTCTTTTAGTCATATGGTGTTTTAATCTAATTATAAAAACACACTTAAACTAAACTAGCAACTACTTTTAATAATTTTAAATTTCTTAAATACATTATTTCAATAAAAATTTCATCTGTTCATTATTATTTTTAATTTAAATTTGGATTACAAAGTATTAAAAAGGTTTGACTGTTGAGTAAGTTTCTCAGCTGGTGAATAATTGTATTTTCCTTTGCGAGAGTGGGAAGGGTGTGGAAACGGGTGACGATAATAAGGAGGATTGAGTTGGCCGTGTAGGGGAAAAGTGGGACCCAGTGGACTCTTTCTCTCTCTTACAGTTTTTACGAGTAGCAGCTTTGCGAGCCACAGGAACGAAATGAAATTGGGAGAGTAAGCTGGAAAGCAATTGAACTCATTGGCCAGTGATTTTTTAGGGCTTATATGGTGAGGAGAGTGTAGGGAAATGGTCCAGAGAAAGCAACCCGCAAACATCAAATTACATTGATTTAACTATCAAAGGGTACATATATATTTCTATACTATTTTGTAATTTTTTTTGAACAAATAGATACAAAAATAAAGCTTGTTCTCTTTTTCTGTTTTTATTATTCAATTATTTGGCTATTGAATATAGATTATTAAAAATAAAACATTTTTAATCGTTATTAATAATATTATCATGATAATCATAATAATCTTTGTTTTGTAAGATAAATAACATATTTATTAATAATCGACCTAAGTATGAAAACTGATATAATATATTATAAATACATGCTATACATTTATGTATATTATACTAATATAAAGCCACATGTCTGACTCACTCACTCACTCACTAACATTAATGTTTACCCACTTACAGATGAAATAGAAACTTTAAATTTGGTAAACTTATAGCTTCTAGCTTGTAACCGACGGTAAAACTACAAAAAGTTTAAAAAAAAAAATGTTTAACCACAGAAAAATATTCAAAATGTCGAAGCAACTTTAAAGTTGTTGCGGAACTTTTTTGTAGGTCTCGTCTGGTTAAACTGTTAAGACCTATCAAAAAACCAGCTCAGGAATTACATTAGCTTACATCCCCTTGCAAATAAAAATCATCGGGTGTTTGAGGGCGCAGCCTCCAACGAGCAAAGCGAGTTACAACATATAATCTTATAGTATGCATTATTAACACAATTATTCGTATTTATTTATTAAATCAATAATACTAATTGTAAGTTCAGTTTACCACTTGATTTGACAATACCTTGACATATGAATTAATGGCCCTCTACTATAAATTACACCTTAATGTAGTATGTCAAGGTAAATTTTTACATTTATGAGTGAACACAATGTAAATTGATACCTTAGCGTTTGTATTTACTCAAAGATGATTAAGCTAATGGTTAAAAAAAATGTATATTAAATAAACCCTAGGCAGTTAAAGAAATAATTTCTTATCAATATTGTAAGGCTCGAAATTTTATCTTCCCCATCCGAGTGAAAATATTATAACTACTCTTTAAAATGTTTCCACTATAAATAATTGTATTTATTACTAAAGATCTGGAAATTAAATCATCTTACTAAATTATATTTATAAAGCATCTTTATTAAAGTACATTTTGTTAATTAATATATTAATTTAGCCGAGAATTTTTTAAATACGATCTGACATCAAAACCAAATATATTAAGGCACTCTAAACTAATAGGTGTAGTTCCACAGTGGCCTAGAGATAATTCTAAAAATGGGGAAAGAGAAACTATAGATAAAAAATAGTCTTCATTTAAAATATTAATAATTATCTCTAGCGATTGTTCTACACCTCCCCATCATATAAATTAGTGTATTCATACTTCTTGAAAAAGTGGATAAGATATATCTAAACAAGAAACCATGCAGGTCTTTACTTTTAATTGATATTGGTTTAAGTTAATTAAGAATAGGCCTATAATAGAACTAAGTATAAATATTAGAGTCAAAGCCATAATATTTACACAGGAAAACACCATGGTTCCAAACTTTCAAATTTAGATATCACCACTTGTATAAAATACTAGTTTTAATCAAAGCTATTTAATAATTTATTACAACATAAAAATGATATACTACTTCAAATTATAAAATAATTTAAATTTTACCGATCTGTATTTTTATATAAAAATATTATTTCTCACAGGGGATAAAAACTGGTATTGTTTCTAGGTAAATGGGGATTAAATATAGACCATTGTTTTGTTCTTCTATATTAATAAAATGAAGAGTTTGTTTGTTTGTATGTCATGAGCATTGTGCGATATCTACCACATGCAGAGGTGAGCCATTTTATAAACTAGTAGCCCCTGTGCACTAACATGTGCACCTCAAAGCCAGAATTTTGAAATTTTGGTTACAATTGTTTTTAATTAGTTAAAAGATGAAAAAATGAAGTCTTAATTACTCCACCAGAAAGTTTTACTAAATTTCATTCCATTTGTAATGTATTTTGTTGACCATGGAAGTTTGGTATCACAATTTAAGCCAATAAAGCATTAATATTTAAATGTGATTTAATATTTGGTTACTAATTTAAGTGGTTTATTTTAAATATATATTTTTTACATTCATTACTGTTTTCAGCCAGTGGTCTGAGTAATTGTTTTATTAAAGCGATATATTTTTCCACTACCGGCTTGCCAGGACTGTCGTAACTTCATATACCTTATAATCCAAATTAATACTAAGAAAGGCACAACATTCAGTCCCTGGCCATTAGTTTATCATTGTGAAAGGTTAAATCGACATTTCACCAATGATACATTTATCGGACATACCGTAATTGAAACCGGGACCCCTGGCTCAGTCGAGAGACACTTTACATACTGATATAAGGTGTCGGACTAATTTAAATACTTAGAAAGACAAAGTTACTCTATATATTCCCCTTCGCAAGGAAGGGTATACGAGTGAGTTCATAATAAAATACAAGTACTGGCACGAGAGGGGTAACATATATTTCAATCGATGTTAAAAAGAAAGCACAATCAAAAGACGTTGCTGATGTGTCATTTATTTTGTTAAACAAACCAGAAGATGCAAGGGACGTTTAGAAAATACTATTTATTTTTCGGTCATAATTGATAAAGTTTTACTATTTAGAGAGGTTATTTTATATGTATTTTTAATACCTATCAAAAGTGACAGCTTTATATCATATGAATTGAAGTATAAATACGTGCAAAGTAGATCTAATAGCTTTAAATCTGTCAGTCCCATGAAAATTTAACTGTTTTGGCTAGTAACGAGATATATAGATTAATAATTATTTTAAAACCTATTTTAAAGTGTAATAATCTACACATAGTTATTTCGTCCTTTTGGAAAATAAAAAATTAACCATCCTTTCCCCTTTCTCCCTTTAAACCTTTCCACTCCCACGTCCTCAAGAGCGGCCAGTCCGGCCGCATTGATGAATACTACCAGGCATCGAACCCATAGTCCATCATGTGAAGTGGACATACTTGCTCTCCCTCTATCT
>CABEEJ010001035.1:0-81994 GCA_901482245.1 Timema douglasi | reverse complement strand
GGGGGGGGGGGGGGGGGGAGGGAATCTCGTGTTTAATAGCGACCAGTTGTTGGGGTGGCAGTAGTGGATAGTTGTGTGTGTGGTATCGCTGGAGTTGGCAACCCTGATACTCGACTACCTTGGTATTTATGATCGGGCAATATTACAGCGTGTAAGTGGCCATGAATTATACAATGTTTGCCAGCCTGAAGAGGGCGTCAAGGAGGGATTGTGTTGGATAAGGGGGTGGACATCCTGGTGTTATATGTGACTGGTGTGTCCTTGATATGTATGGTGTGTCTGAGTTTGTGTGGTGGCGAAATGTAATAAACCTAAAATCTCCTAAAAAAAAAGGGCCACTTGATTTATTATTATTATTAAATAAAAATGTACACTCATATTTTTTAAACGATAACCTTTTATAAAGGTTTTAATACATTGCCTCCCAGCGTTAGAAATATACCAAAGTTTTACAGGGGTTCCATAGATTATTCACACCATTTTAAACCTTAATAAAGCAGTGATTTTTGAAACCATCTCGTATATAGAACTATTACCTAGATGTGCTAGTCATATTAGTTAAAAAATACAATATGAATTATAGTATCAAATATCGCAAACCGTTTTAATTAGTGGTGGGCCGATACCTATACTCGTTTCATCGATGCCCTTGATACACTTGGTATCGACTGGTATTGCAACAATCGATACCATGCGCTAGAAACCTCTATACCATTATTTAGTAATCAACATGGATAACTTTTCAAACACGGGTTGGGCATAGTGATGGGGAAAATCGAACGATTTAAATAATCGAATAATCATTCGATTATTTAAAAAAATATCGAATGCATGATTTTAATGATTTTGAGATGTAGTGGGTGGAGGTATAAATGATAATCATCGGAAAACACTCATGGCTAGACATTAGTTACTAGTTGTAGTGTTTCTTTTTCCTACTATTCTCTTCTCTCGGCTCTAAACCACCTCACACTCAATTATTATAAAAATTATATTCCTTTGCAGCTTATCAACACGGCCACACCCGCCTCGGTGGCGTAGTTAGTCGTGTTGAGCTCGACTGCTGAGGACGGGGAGATCGAGGTTCGAATCTCGGTCGGGTGAACTGGGGGTGGTTTTTCCTAAATGGTTTTCCACTCTCCCACCACGCAAATGCGGGTTTACTTCCTCTAACTCAAACTTTCCAATTCCTAATACATTAGTGTAATTAGTACTTAAAGCGTATAACCCGAACGGGCAGTAAGACGCGGTGCTAAATAATAATAATAATAATAACACGGTCACGGTCAACACTAGGTCGAGTTTCGCTTAGCAAAGGGAACTGTATTTTGAAAATGAAACTATGGTGAACACATATTTTATATTGAAATAAACGAGTAAATATTCACTTCATAGGTCGATTTCCCTCTTGTTTTGGCAAGGGAGTGGTGAGCGAATGAATCGGCCAGCTCACCGCTGCATCGTATTAGTGTAGTTATTTTAATTCAAATGATTTTAAAATAATCCGCATTAATTACTCATTCTTTATTTATTGACTTCAACTATTGAAATAATCGTCAACTTAAACTTCGATAGTTTTCCTAAACAGTGTGACCAACAAAACTTTTTTTTTAAATCACTTTTCACTTGATAAAATTTATTTAATATATATTGTAAAACGATTAAATAGTATTATTTTGAAATTGATAAAGAGTTTTATAGTTTTTAAAAGACTTCGAATCAAAACCTTTCAAAGTTTTTTTTAGTACATTCACAAATCTCGTCAGTGGCTAACAAGGTTATTTCCACGTATTTCTTATTGTCGGCCTACTACTAATAGTAAATGTTATTTTTGTCTGATTACATATTATTATAATTTGTGTGAATAGGCTGATTGACGAGTTTCAATATTTTGTGCCATGTGGAATCAAATAATTATACAAAAATTAAGCATTTTACTTGTGACCTAATTTCTAACCTTACAAAATGAGAATTTATTCAATTTTGTATTGAATATTATCGGAAAGTGTTTCGAGTATCTAGAAAGGTATCGGAATTGATCAAAATTAGTTATCTACCCACCACTAATTTAAATACAAATACTGATATAACGGATACGCTTGTAATGGGGTTAATAATTTAGTTATATACTTACTCTATTTCGTTATGAACTCTCACATACAACCAACTACCAACTACCCCTATTCTGAGATGGTTAAATCCAGTCCATCTGATTACACCCTAGTGAGTTCTATCCACTCAAACTCATTAAATCCTAATTAAATCTTAAACTAGTTCCATCCAATCAACATCATTACACCCTTTACCAAACTCGAGATAGTAATATAAAGTCCATCTGATTACAACCTATCCCTTTAGTGAGCTCTATCCACTCAAACTCATTAGATCCTATCCCTATCTTGAGCTAGTTCCATCCAGTCTCCCCCTTAACACCCTATCTCTTCTAGATACATACGTTCTAATGTTATACTCCCATCTACGTCTAAGTCCCAAACGGTTTCTTATCATTGGGTTTGCCAGTTAATACCCTGAACACGGTTCTAGAATCTCCCATTCACGCGGCATGTCCTGCCCACCGTTATCCAAGAGACTTGATTATCCTAACAATATCTAGTGATGATTACATGGTATGTAACTCATAAATATATAGCCTCCTCCACTCCCCAATTGTCTAATCCCTTTTTTTGACCAAATATCTTCTTAAGCATCTTGTTTTCGAACACACTAAATTTATTTTACTTAGGTAAGATAAAATATGTTCCTCAACATATAAAAGAACCGGTGACTTTATCGTTTTGTATATTCTCAGTTTCAGATTACCCTATATATATATATATAAAAGTACATTTAATTAAATTATATTGGCTTACCAGTATATCTATAAATATTTACAGGTAGTTTTATAAATATATCTCAAGCTAAGTTGGTTTCCATGATGTTTTTATAGAACAGAAAATATAATATGAAAATAATATTCGGTAATTTTTTTAATTTAATTTTTCTAGAACATGAGCTTAGTAAAAATAATTTTCATATTTATTAAAAAAAATCAAGCCACCTTTAAATATTTAATCTCCAAGGTTATTTCTTTTCATGAGAACCTACATTTGAAATATATTGCCAAAAGTACTGTTAACAAATAAGGTTTGGTCAACAAAAATATCTACAAAACATTTTGTGTTCTTTGTATGGATCTGTTTCTCTGTGTTAAATTAGGATTTACTGCCTGCAATATTCTACTTATAGATAATCCGTCTTTTTTTAGCTGAATCTGAATAAAAGGAAAGTTTGATAGTGAATGTCATGTTATGGTTGCAACCATAAAAATATGTATTCATGACGTGTTGCTGTAATCAACACTGTGTATGCCAACTATCAGCTTTTTACACCATAGTCTGCGTTTTATTGTCCATCAACGCTATACACATTTGATTACATTATAGGGGTAGAATGCTGAAGGTAGAATATAGAGAACGTGTGCCTGCATTTTTGTGGAGCAAGAATGGGATGTATTGCCAGACTAGCAGAAAATTTCACTTGAAGCGAGTGACAGATGACTCTGGAATAATGCACCCAGTGAATGAAAGTGTAAATGTGCAAAAAGGACAGTGAATGTCGCTTAGAAGAGTTAATCGAAGGCAACTTTTTTTTTTAACATTTTGAGCACCACGTCTTATTATACTTTCAGGTTATAAGCGTATTTACCAATTACGCCTATGGTTTTAGGTAATAGGAAGGCTATAAATCAAAGGAAGTGTGCCAGTATTTGCGGGGAGAGAGAGAAAGAAAGCCAATTTTAGCAAACGACCCTCAGTACACCTGAATAAGACTCAAACCTTGATCCCCCCCCCGGTCTCAGTTGTGTGTACTTAGTTTTTTTTAATTGTTCTCCACTCTACCTCCACGCCAATGCAGATACACTTACTATAAATAAAACCTTCCTCATCCTTTAAACCACTAGCGTAATTAGTACCTAATCGTAAAAATCGAACGGGTAGTAAGATGCGGTGCTAAACAAAATCCTTGTATTTTCTAAATTATTTTTATCACCGAGTCTTACTATCCGTTAGGATTATACGCTTATATACCAACTACGCTAGTTGAGCTATGGATGAGGAAGGTATAATTCAGAAGAAATGTAACCATATTTGTATGGAGGGAGAGTGGAAAGTCATTTTGGACAAACAAACCTCAAATAACCCGACCGTAATTATTCAAACTCCGATCTCCCTGTCATCGTTGATCTTATCCAACACTAGAGTTACGCCTTATATCACGCTACCACCGAAAAAGGTGTGTAATTTCTAATGTTTTTGTAGGTTTCTAAGCATGTCTAAGGCCAGGCATGGCGACATTTCACGCCTGAATGAAGTCACATTTCACATTTATTCCGGCCGTCTACTGCGATTTTTGTTGAAAGAGTTATTCGTCATTCTCTCTCAACAAAATGTACCACTCGCCAGATCAAAGACTTAGGAAATAACACCCTCCATTATACCTATCTGAGATTTTAGCACCGACTACGTCGCCTACACACCAGACTAGATGAGCTTGACATCAATGCCACGTGTCAAAAGATGCGTCTTTCTCTAACTAAATAATATATTTGACAAGGGTAGGTGGAGATTTTTTAAAATTCTAGATTTCTTTTAACTTATACAAAACCTTGTTCTTATATTTATGGGATTGTAGGGTGATAATATATTTTTATCAGCTAGTCTATAATATCATCATCAAACTTGAGTATAGATCGAAAACTATTTTTTAGAAGCACCAAATGTACCCTAGCCTTTTGAGATGAAATTAGGCAAATTAACAACTTTAAACACTCTTAAAGGTTGCAATTATAAGTATAAATATTTGAAAATATTTTGAGGCGTGCAAAGTCTGGTTATGAAACTAGTCCTTATTAAGAATTAGGATACTGGTAGGAAAATGGGACTTTCAGAACGTCATTCATATCAAAATCAAGGTTTGTAATTAATTTTTTTATCACCAAGTCTTACTGCCAGTTAAGATTATACTCACATATGAAAATTATTCTAATGGGGTAGGAATGTCGTAGGATTATTATATAGATAATATATCCGCATTTTCCTAGAAGGAAAGTTGTAAGCCATTAATAAAGACCACCCTCAGTAGGCCAAACCAGGATTAGAACTCCTACCTCCCCGTCATCAGCAGACCAGTCTAAAACGAGAGTGATGCCTTAGAACATTCAACCACTGAACCAGGTGTATACTTGATCTAAACCTAAGGTTGTGTTTATCTGCTATTTAAGCCATGATCTTCAAACGCGGTGTCTAATGAGTACTTTATAAATCTAGAGAAGCTTAAAACTACATCCTACCTGCTCCCTCAACCCCCCTAAAAATAAAAGACTAGAGAAAACAGAAACCACAAAACTAATCCACTCAAATTGTTCCAGAAGCCTCGGTAATGTTGATAGTCCGTTTCTGGCAGTATCCCTGGTCCATGAGAATACCACTTTTTATTAGTAACACGAAGCAAGTGCCCGCAGCGCAATCCACAAAGGAAGCACTTAACATGGAGTGCCGGTCTACTTTCCGCTACCCCCGCCAGTCCCTCTCTTCCCCTATCCCCTCCACCCAACCCCTTTACTCTCACTTCAATCCTCTCTTTAACGCACGATGGACTTTCATAGCTTCGATAAAAATACTTAATTCAGGCCTGAAATACTCATTGATCCAGTTCCGGATTTTTAAAAAAAGAGTAGAGGGTGTTTGAAAAGTGGGGAATTCGATACCCCCTTCTTCCTCTTTACGTACTATAAGGGAATTGAAAGCTTTTGAAACGTGCAGCTAATTTGTTCGCGTCTGGCGGTACACAAAGCGTCTAAAAAAGGATAAAGATAGAAAATGTGTAACGGGTGGTTTTAGATGTGGAAATACGCACAGTACAGTGCGTATAAGAAACATAATATACACATTTTTATAAACGTGATAAAATAACCTTCTAACTTTTTTATGAGTAAAATTCAAAAAGAAAAAAATCTTTATTTCATGAAGATATTAAAGTGGGAGAAAATAAAAATAGTCACTAATTTAAATCAACATTATATTACTTAGAGAAACATGTTACAAAACTTGTTTCTGAGTTTGTTGGTTGATTCTTCTATTTTGTTGGCAACAAAGAGCAGAAATAAGATACCATGGTGGATTAAAAAACCATTTACAATCATAGTGGTAGTTAATGCATTTATGTATATATTATATTTCAATTGGTTTAATTAGTGCAAACTCCGAATCAATCGTGTGCATTCTGCAACTTGACCTCCCGTGAATACTAAATTTCGACCTCACCGTGATGCTATATAGTGTCTCTCAAAGTCTTAAGTCAGCATTTGAAGCCTTTCACCTACATTAATGTCAAATAGGAACGTTTAAAACGACCCAAAGTGCATTTATCTTAAGCTCCAAGTTCCAGCCTCCATGTCAACAGCCATAAAATATAATGAGACGCCATATGCTGCTAGGTCGGTCACAGCTATTGTATGTTACACATATGTCCGAGTAAGGACGATGTGAAAGAAAAGTAGAATAATCATTGCATTTACTATCACGATGAGAAGAAATACAAAGCTTGAACGTTTTACCATACTTTTTACACCCTTCCAACAATCCCTTTGGTGAATGAAGTTTAAGCTTTAGATCCGTGATGCCTACCCCCCGTTGTTTGTTGGGAGGACCTCTTTAAATATTTCGTGGCCTCTCTGGGAATCCTTACCTGGCTAAAACGTATAAGGTTCGACAGGATTAAATTAAAAGATATACATGTACACCAGTAGAGTCTATAAATAATAGTTAGTGCATTGCTTAGGAAGGCCTACGAGTTTTACATTCCTTGAAATTAGGCGAGATATTAACATCTTACTGAACTAGTAATAGCATGCCTTTCTCAACTGTGTTATTTTACTAATTTCCACTATAATATAGTTATTGCTAGTTACATTTTTTCTTAAAAATAAAAATTCATTAATACTGTCAAATTATATGTTGTTAGTTGTAATTTCTAAATTATCTTCCTCGATTTATGTTATTTGTGTGATCATACGCTTATTAATTTCAGCGTTCACTTCTAAACCTATTTCCTTACTATCCTTTAATAAAATGTTTGCATTTCTCGCAACATCTCCCTTACTATTCTCTAACAAAGATTAATATTCAGCCTATCCTAATAGTTTATTATTACCAATAATTTTTAATAACATAATTCAAGAGTATTTATGGCCAATTTCTAATTACTAATAACTATCCTATGATACTTGGAACTTGTTAGTAAATACTCTTACCAACTTCACTTTTAACATTAATACCGGTGCTCTTCTCTTCATCTTCTTTGGATACAGGAGTTCTCCAATTTTTTGAAAATCATAACAAATTCGAAGAAAGAATGAATTTTATTATATTGCCAGGTTTCCAAAAAATTATGGCTATACCAACAAAATGCAAACTTTCGCAAATTCTCGTGGAACCCCGACCACGGGCTCGCGGAACTTTGGTTGGGAATTGCTGCTCTAGATGTTAACTAAAATTGTTCCTCACGCCTAAATTGCAAGGTCTTGAGTCGGTTTAGAGATTCCAAGACCTTCAGCCCAACATTATTTCCAAAGTGAAATGTTCATAGATATTTTAACCATTTATTATTTTAGTTTTAGCATCCTACACGTCTTACTGACCGTCTGTAGTCTCAGGATATTGATTGGGGTAGGTATGAGGAAAATCAAACATTAACTATAAATACTTTTACTAGAGTAAATTGTGGTGTGAATCTTTTTATAAAAAAAAATTTTTTTTATGCACTTTAATGGGATTCAAGCCTTGATGAACTTATCCCATATAAACCAAAAAAATACAATACCCTAAAAATAGCCTTTAACCACCTAATCATGGGTGTGTGTAGTTCGTTTATTTCAATAAGTTTCTCAAAAATGGCTTTTTGAATAAAATTTATAATTTATATCGATTCTAAGTAAGACATTTTCCTATTAACTATGTTCTTACCTTTATATTTTTGAAACTCTTTTAACTTTTAATTTGTAACAACCTACACACTATGAATATTTTTCATTTAATGATTAAATAAATTTATGCTTCTTCCATTAATTGAGAACTAAGTTACCAGGAAATATCATGATTTCAGTGAAAAATTAGTATTATTATTATTACTATTAATGTAATTATTAGTACCACGTCTTACTAACCATTCGGGTTTTACGCACTTACGCTAATGTGTAATGGTAGGGTGATTGTGAGATAAAATGTAGGGCCTACAGTTTAACGTGGAATCCGAACCATGGTGGAGGCCAGGAGTTACACACGTTCAGAAGTTGTGATTAATATACGTTTTGTCAGAGGTGAAGGAAGGGTTTGGCAATCAGATAAATCTGTGCCGGGACCGAGGATTGAACCACGGACCCCCAGCACAGAAGTCTTGACACCTTACCCCTATACCGTCAAGTCACCAAGATTTTATATAATCTACCCCTTTACATATATATTGATTTTCAAGGTCCTTACTTGTATACAACAAGGCGACTCCATGTTAACATTTGTGATCTCGTTATAAGTTATTCACGATTGGTTAAATCTATTTTGTTAGATTCGAAAGGCACTAATCTAACTAAACAGAACACCTCTCATGGTGCTTACCTGTCTTTGATGATAATAATATTATACAAATAATTGAGATAAACTCAAGTACGTGGTGTCTTACTGATTGAAATTTTATATTATACGCTTTATCTCAACTCATTATTTACTCTCGGAAATAATATCACAAGTCATAATATCTCTTTAGATAATATTATAATATTACTATTTCTTTACAAGATAGCTTATCATGAGGTTAAGAGCTAAAACATTTAATAATAAACTTAAACAATTTTTTTTTATTGGCCAAATAAAGAAAATTTGATTGACTAGGTAATTATAAGTTTCATAAGCAAATTATTTAAATTGTTTTTAAAATTTCAATTTGTTCATTTTGTGAAAAACAACATGTCTCCAAAGGGGAATAAGCATTATTCTTGATAATTAATTGTAAAATACATTATATAATTATTTTCTTATATTTACGACTCTTTACGAGGGAAGAAGGTGTAACTACGCCCTGAATTCCAAGCTTAGGAACATCTGGATCTACTTAAACTAAAGTTCTTAAGTAGAGGAGTCTGATAGAATAATTATAGTATCAACGTCTCTGCTACATTGTAATCGTAAATTTATAATAAAGGAATTTGAGCAGATGGGCACACGTAAAATTTCGCTAAGCTTTAATGTCAGGTTTTTAGAAGACGGGGAGGTAATTTTTTGTGTTTTTCTGGGTGTCAAGAGGTACTTTTTCTTAACGGCTTACCACTCTTTCACAAAGGCATGAAAAGCAAATATATATATATAAGGTCTGAGATTATATTTGATAGATTTTTTTGCTGCTTATAATATGGCACTTAAATTTAACATATTTATAAAATCTATACTATAGTTAACGTTTAAATTGTACATAGACAGTATACATGACTTACAAGCGAACATAATTTGGGGGCATTAAGCACACACTTACTCGGAGGTAGCTATAGTTTTGATGTTAAACTTAAGTTGCTGATCTGCCTACATGCTCATCTTTAGACGGGTGCCTTGAACAATAATTGAATAATAACATTGAACAATTACTGCATACTTCAGTATTAGAGCATTGGCGCAACAAATCAAGGGTATAGGGATAGATTACCGTTCCTAGGCATCATTTTTCAATTAATTTCAACCAATAAATTAAATCAAGCACAATAATATAGATGAAGTTTGGTAATCTAACAACCCACCTCAGTGGCCGCGTGATCTAATTCTATTCTCTCGTGTTAGGCTATAATACCGAAGATGGGGAGATCGGGGTTCGGTCCCAGTCGGATACACTCAGGGGACCTTTTCCTAAATAGTTTCTAATTATCCTGCCACGCAAATGCGGGCGCATTTACTCCCAATTAAACCTTATTAATATCTAACCAATAAGTGTAATTAGTACATAGGTGTATAACCCGCACGGCTACTAAGACGCAATGTAAAAAAAAAGTAATCCAACAAACCCAATTTTAACTTCTTAAAAATCTAGGGGGATTGAACCCTATACAAATATTAAATATAAGTATAATCTGGAATCTAGTCAAGATATCCATATTATGATCGTTAAGTAGATCTACCACTAAATTACAAGTAATGGTTAAAATGTGTTTAGAAAGTTGTGCTCAGCGGTCAAATGTACACCGAAGAGTCGTTTTTCCAAAACCTACATTTTTAAATCCGACCTCCTCGTACCCGGGATATAAGCTAGTTGGGCAGGTATGAGGACTATATAATTGAAAGTAAAGGAATGAGTGTGAATAAAAAATAAAATGCCACACAGTGGAAGCCATTTCCAGGACACCAAGCCATGTTTTCTCTGCCATCTTCAAACCAGACTAAAAGAACCGGAAACTATTATTGCGTTGGTCCACGGAAATGTGTGAAACAATAGCTTAGCTTAATATAATTAATAATTTTGTTTAATTTATACATATAAACAAAATAAAAATAAACTATTCGTATTTGTATATACATAATATATATAATAAAAATAAACTATTCATTAAATAATACAACGTTAATTTTTATTTGGTTTATGTATATATTCCTATATTGTATTAATCATAGACTCATAAAAGTACGTCAACTATCCCTACTTTTATCTAATTCTATCCATTCTATCTCATTAGACGCTATCTCTCTCAGGTCTATCCAAATGTTATCCTACCATCTGCGTCTGCGTCTTCCTAGTAGCCTTTTCCCATAGGGTTTGCCATTCATTAACTTGAACACGTTTCCAGAAACTCCCACTCGCGTTGCATGACCTGCCCACCTTAATCTGTGATATTTTTTATATCCTAACAATGTCAATTGATGGGAACAGAGTACGCAGCTCATCATTATGGTTACTCCTCCAATCCCCACTATCTTCATCCATCCTTATACCAAATATCTTCCAAGGCACCTTGTTTTCAAACATTCTAAATTAGTTTTCGTCATTTAAGGTAATATCCCATGTTTATCACCCATAGAGAATAACCAGTGAAATTATGGCTTTGTGTATTCTGAGTTTTACATTTATTCACAGAAGGCGAAACGCCAACAACTTACTGAGCGAGTAATAACAAACATTTCCCGACTTATTCTTTTCCTAATTTCCAACCTAATATTGCTATCGCTAGATAAAATGGTTCCTAAATATTTTAGTTTATATATATATATATATAAAGGTATATTACATTACAATATTTAAAAAAAATTATGAAATTACAAAATACCATTTATATATATTATATATATTATTTGTATAATATACATTAATATATATTAATGCATGTGTATATATATATTAGTATACATTTTTAAATACATTTTACATAATTTGTTGATTAAAGATTTTTCAAAAATATATAGATAGAAATATATATTAAAGATTGAAACCTTTAATTGACTATATGATATTTGTTGATATAAATGTAGATGTATTAATATGTATATTTCTATCGGTTATTGATTGACAATTTTAAAATAAATATTTGTGTTTGTAGATAAGGCCATTTGATTTTAAAATTACACCGACCACGCACCGCATCATCCCCTTGCAGTACAGTACAGTTTGATTTATATTTACGATAAATTTATAAAACGAAACTTAATCTTTGAAGTAATGACTGTCAACTTTCCGGCTTCCCCCATAATCCGACGAATATCTGTGAACATTGCAAAGCTACGCCACGTTTACCGATTGTATTTGATGCGAAACTGAGAGATTACCGAGAACTGGTGCCGGACATGACTGGTAATTAATATTCAAAGTGATTAGCCATACGATTGGTGCGATCGCTGACAAAACAATGACCGTTATGTCAATCGGACGCTGTGTGCATTAATAATTCAGACAATTTGTTGTTCAAACATGGAGGGATAAAAACACAATAATATATTTCAGGGTTTAATTGAAAATCGTGTTCAGTTTTAAAAACATTTTAAGTCTTCCTCGAATTATATTATAGACGGGAGATAAATACGTTGCCTACAGTGTGTTGGGAGTTAAAAAATAAAATCCGTAGCACAATTTTTTGGGGAAAGGAAATAAAGCCGTCGGTCCCATGTCGATTGTGTTATGTAAATGAAACATGGAAGGTGTGTTAAAATAGTTTTTCCGGAAAAATTGATAACTCTTTTGCACTCACTCGTATAAAGTAAGTGTGGAGGGCAATGGAGAGACACCACTCTTTCTATAGTCCCTTAATACATACCAGTTGGTGCAGGCAGAACTAACCAGCCAAAAGGCTGAGTGCATGCCCAGCTTCAAATGGATAGAAATCACATCAAACCAACATTTGGGTTGTTGATTTAAAAGATGAATTAGGTTTTTTAACAAATCTTTTTTTTTAGTAACTAAACGCTTAGTATAGGCCTACTTTGGCTTATTTAATATTTGTTAAATTTTAAACTTTTATCATATCATCATTTGGAAATATATTGTTTTTGATAATAAACACTCTGGCTATTAATACTAATTTTGAAATAAGTAGTCTTAGGTTCGAACTAAAAAACAATGGAGTGGTTTAGAGAATTGACAAGTTAAGCAGAGTTACATTAAACCCACGGCTTCTTTGGTTCTGACTGACAGCTCACAGCTGACTTCTGACAGTCAACATTTAGGCATATACCTAACTTTTGACCATCAGAAGTGACAGCTGCTAAACACGCGTTTTTGCAGATCATATGGTTCGGCGTAGGGATACATAATTTGGTCTAGTAACTTTTCAGAGCTGTCAGTCAGCACCAAATAAGACATGGGGTTACTGTACTTATAAATATATATATATATATATATATATATGTGTGTGTGTGTGTGTTTTCTTCACTCAGTAAAACCCTTATTGGTTTAATTTAAGTGAAATACATTTACCATGTGGCGTATGAAGAGCAATGTCTATGTATTATTCGTCTAATGGGAACCTAGTGAGAGAGAATCTATTACAGGTACATTATAACCTTCTCTTCCTACCCTGGCAACACTCCATGTCACACCACTGCAACATCTTAATCTATATATGTGGGTATTTAAGTGTTTATAATATATATTATACTCTAGTATGTACTCATGAAACAAATAGGTATATGTAATTTTTGTTTTAATGTAGACTATTAAATTTATGTTTATTGTTTATTTATTTATTTTGTGCATTAAATGAAAATTTAACCTTTTTGTACACGTTACTCGTTCTATTCCATTTACACCTTACCGTATAAATTTAATTATTTTAATTAAACATCCTCTATAATTTCTATACATCATCTGTTATAGAACATAAAATTTATATTATAATCAATTTGTTTACTTGAACTATTTTAATCGAGCTAGTAAATAGTGCTCAAATTTTCTTTGAGGTAGAGTATTTTTTTTAAATTCATTTCAATACACCGAGCCGGTATTATAACCCTAATCCCTTAATCTCCGGCATACTAGACTTGACAATACTTGCGCCTTTGACCACGTGTGGTTTCATACGACACGCATTTTAGTGTCAGTATTTTAGAAAACCTAAATTTGTAGACGTATATAATCTTAACGTTTAAAGAAGGGGCCTTAATAGTTATTTAAATAGAGTAAAATAATATATTTAACTTATTTAATCAAATAAATTAAATATAAATAAAGATAAAATATATTCAGTACTCCCTATAAGTTTTATACATGATTAATGTAAGACTAGGAAACGTTTAACTATCATCTGATTGACCGCGTGGTCTAACACACTACTCTCGCAATAGACTAGACTACCGATGACGGGGAGTTCGAGGTTCAAATTTCAGTCGGGTGCACTTATGGTGGCATATAATATATGGTTTTCCACTCTCCTCCACACCAATGCGGGTACACAACTTCTAAATATAACTATCCTAATCCCTAAAAAAAACATTAGCATAGCTAGTACATAGACGTTTAACGCAAACGTGTATTAAGACGTGGTGCTAAAAACAATTGAATATTTTTTTTCAAAAAAGGTGAACTACTGGAATCGAGACCATAAAAAAAATTATAGATAAGTTTTCCACTAGCATTATTTATATACACTAGTTAGTATTTCTAAAAAATACTTTCTGAAAATACAAATCAAATGTTGGTAGAAGTTACGATTTGATGCATTTGAATAGAAACAAAACAATGTCACAACTAGCTTTGAGTGATTATCAGTCGATGTGAAACTTTGTTATCTATATAATGGATTGAAATTCAGATAACATTCCAATCATAACGTTCATGATATGTTAGGCATTCAGTCGCAGGTAAAATAGCTTGTGTTTACAAATGAATAGCCGTGTGGTTATAACAGAGGGGTTCATTTAGCTCTTCATACATATTTGGCGTTCATTTGATTCTCTGCGTTCATTCAACGAAATACTTGAATTATTTGCCCCAATTGTGTTCATTACTGGGTATAATTACTATCCCTTATATAGGGGTGTTCTCAACTCGTGGTCAGAAGTTCATAAGTGGGTTGACTACTCGTTGTTTGATGTTCGCGTATAATTTAATTTTCAGCGCCACGTCTTATTTTCCGTTTAGTTTATTCACCTATGTACTAATTACACTAATGTTTTTTGGGATTAGGAAGAAAATATTTAGAGTATGTGTACCTGCATCTGCGTGGAGGGAGAATGGAAAACCATTTTGGATAAATTACCCAGAGTACACCCGATCATGATTCCAAACTCCGATCTCTCCGTCATCGGCAGTCTATTCTACTGCGAGAGTAATAATGACTTTGACTATGAAGCCACCGAAATGGGTGAGATTTAATTTTTTTATGTTGTTTGTGGGTTTCCTAAAGAATACTAATTATTTTTAACATTATGTTTTAGGTTGAGGAAAACACTTCTACTCTTTTTTATAACCAACTTTTGTTTCAAAATGAATAATATTTTTTGATCAACTTTAGTAATTTTGATTGTTATTCTTTATTTATATTTTTAATCCTATGAAAGGCCTAACAAAACTGAACCTTCATTTGTAGATGTAGGAGAGTTTAGGTTTTATTTTTTTGGACTAGTTTATAATATATAGTATAGTTCTGTCACCTTATCTTAAGTAATAGTGGCTTAAGTATAACTAAACTAAATTAATTTTATTTTTGTTAAATAAATAACAAAATCTATTTTTATTGGTACCCTATCTTTTTTTGTTAATACAGTTTTTTTTCTGTATAAATGTCATCTATTCAACACTTGTGTCTGTTGAGCTTTGCACCCTGGAAAAAGACAAGTACAATTGTCCATTGTCCACACCCTATCTCAGTCGGTAGTGTGTCTATCTACTGAGCAATGTGTCCCAGATTCGATTCCTGGCATGGCCGAAAAATTGATAGTTGATGAAATATGGCTGTCCCATATCACAATGATGAGTTAATGATTGGGGACTAGGTGTTGTCTTGTATTAATTTAAGTTGATTTATAATGTATCTGCTAATATAATAATTTAGGTCAAAGAGCTCACGTATAATACACAAAATAATTTAAAAATAGCTTAAAACCTTCTTGGGCAGATAAATACCAACCCTATTAAGGGTTTAACTTTGTGACATATTAATAGAATTTGAGAAGGCTAGTTTTAAGGTGGGAACTGCTTCCATCTCAAAATAAAAGGGGCATCAGGGTATACAAGGGCCAAATTGATCTATTGGTTCAATACACTTTGGTGGCTGTATGGTCTAAGGCGTCACTCTCACAAAAAGAATTGACTTGATTATGAAGAAATTGGGAATATAATGGCAGTCGGGTGTACCTTTGGGGTGTTAATCCTAAATAATTTTACACACTTACTCTACGCAAATGAGGGTTTTCTCTCTCTAAATTTAAAATTTTCTCCTCCATAACACATTAGAGTAAATTAGTACATAGGCGTATAACCTGAACGGTTAGTAAAAATTGGTTCATAAGTAAAAATTGGATATATTTCTTTTCCCCTTTAGCACAACATTTTACTAATTTTCCTGCTATACGCATATGTATTAATTATGATAGTGAATTAGGGATGAGTAAGGTTGAAGTTAAAGGAAATGTTCCCCAACTTACGTGAAGGGATAGTGGAAAACCATTTAGGGAAAACCATTATTAATACACATGACCGGTATTCTAATCTTTATTTTACTGCCATTGGAAGTCAAGTCTAACATGAGAGTGACACCTTAGACCAGGCGGTCACTGAAGAAGGTAAATATTTTATGTTAAGTATTAGGGTTCAAACTCTAATACGCCATATACGCACAAAAACAAACAATTAAACATTGGTTAAATTTAATAAAGCTATATTATGTTTTACTCAGCATTGTTATATGTCTTATAATTAGAATAGTAGTAGTTTTGTATGAATTCAAATCTAGGCTATATAATGTAAGCTCAAATTAAACAAATTTGCTTAAAGCTACTGGTAAAATTTTCATTTACAAAAGAAACCCTTTTGCTAGCAATGAATTCAAATCAAACGAACCATAAAGATAGTATTTTTATTATCTAACATTTTCTCTTTGGATATGATGTAAGAATTTATATTCTAGAGTCTCCTTGCTTTTTAATTGTAAATAATATGTCGACGAATTAAAATGATTAAATAAATAATGTTTTTATTTATATTTTTTTTTATTTTTGATCAATTTTCTAGTTTTAAATATTTCCTCACCTCTTGATTAGATTCTCTAAAATTTCACCATATTTCAGCCTTCTATCTCATTGAGAGTTACTAAGAACTTTCTGACCAGATATAATACATATATTATATACACCACTAGGCTATTATTATTAGATATGTATTTCTTTGACTAATGTATTTTTCTTAAACACCACGCCTTACTAACAGTTTGGTTATAGCAGAAGTAGGCTACCAATTATGCTAGTTTGTCAAGTAGCAGGTAGAAAGAAGAATGAATTTAAAGGACGTGCACTCGAATTTACGTGGGTGGAAAGCGAAAAATAGATGAAAGAACATCACTCTAAATACACTCAACCATAATTTGAATCCCGGTCTCCCTATAATCTGCAGTCTATTTTGCGCATGACGCGTTAGACCATGCGGCCACAAAAAAAAGGGTGTACTTTTCGAATTGAAACCCTTGTTTCCATCTTGGGGTTATGTGATGCTTAACGCAAACACACTTAAGAAATGGTTCATTTTAACTCTTAGTGCGCGGAGCTGGTTTTCCATCACTTTACCTGCTTAATGAACCCGACGGCATTTTACTTTGCGTCCGTTTCTACTCGACAACCTCCTATTTACCCCTCCTATATCGGCAACTCGCGTAACACGCCTGCGATAGCAGATCTAGCTCTTTAAGACCAACTCCAACCCCTTCTGGAACCTTTTCGTCAACCCTATAGCTCCCCTCCTCCTTTCACTTCCACCAACCCTTTTACCCTTTTCCGACTTCCTCGTCAATTTCCCTTTGCTATTGACTCGGCATCTGTGCCTTAACAACGTTACAACGCGGTGCCTTCCCTCCTTACAACTCTTCCCTCCCTATTGTATTTTACCTCCACTTGTAACGTTGTTATGAGCAATAAGGAAAGTTTCAAGACTTAATTACTCTGTCACTAAAATGTTGGTGCTAAATAATTTCATTGTAAAAGTAATAAGTCGGCTTTGCCTTCGATTCTATTTTGATGGTCCTGTGTTTATGATTTCATTTTAAATACGATATGAATAAAAAAAAGGCGTCGTTTAATATAAACTACCACACGTTTTCTTGACAGTGTAATGAATTTAGCTCTTTTATTTATCATATAATGGAAATTTGTACACCAAATTGAATGCTCTAGTGAAGTGATAAATGTTATTTATATCTGTAAAATAAAGTAATTTTAATATCAGAGAAAAACTAAATAATTGTAATTATTGACTTTAAAATAATGCTTGTGAAATTGTATAAATTATGTAGTATTACTTTGCCTCTTTTCTTGATACAAATATGAGGAACGATAGATTAGTTTTGAATCTTTTTAGAGAGAAAAATTTATATTTGATAATAATACCAATTGCATTTTTATTGCAATATTGTATTTTATTTGCAATATTGCATTTTTTAACATAAAAATAAAAATAAACATTTTAATGTTTTTGACAAAAAATAACTAAATTAGTAAACGAATTTAAGTGAGTCAAATATAATCTAGACTTTTTATTATAAGTTTTTGTTTCTTTTTAATCAATTACCAAAATAAGCATTTGTTTCAGTCTTGGCAATTTAATTATATTTTTTCTTATTTGGAAATGTTTTATTACATTTTTAAGCCACACAGGTCTAAGATATTTTCTCTTTCTTCCATAAAACTTAAAAGCTTATAAAGATGGGAAAGATTTATGGTATTTTATCCCTATACAATTTCAATAACTCCCAACAATAATATCTGAGATAGAAACTCTTTTATTCACAAATGAAAGTTTGACAAGAAGTAAAAAGTTACAAAACCAAATTTAAAAAAAAAGTAGCTAGTGTTTTTCTCCCATTCGTAAACTCATTTCCCCACCTCTTTCATTTCCAACTTTCCTCGGTATTTCTTATTCTTTTTTTTTTCAGACTACTCTACCATCCCATTTTCTTAAACAGAAAAACGATGAGGCCCACAATACGATACCACAATTCCGGAATCATTAAATACTAAGGTATTAAGTCTTTCAAGTAAAAAAAAAAGTGTTTTCATTTACAATTAACAAACATATTTTTCACCTTTTGTCATATCAAAATAAGTATCTTATTTTATAACATGTTTTGTTTGTTTCTGAGATTTTTAAATCGAATGAAAACTTATGTAAATTTAATTTGTTATAAAAACTAGAAAATGTAACCTTCTTTTTCATCGTATTCTTTTTCTTTCCTCGGTAGACGTGCATCTTAAAAATAAAACAATTTTGACACGTTGAATCTGTATTCCACAAAGACAAAAGAAATCGTTACTTATTTTTACTTTGAGACTGGTATTGGATGAGATACTTTTTTATGTTGTTCTGTGATATAGAAGCCAAAATGGAACTTTGTGTGTAGACCTGAATAAGAGTGTCTGTTCTTAAAGCGACACTAAAAACTGAACTGGATTACTTCCTTTCTCACAAGACCAGACTTTAAAATTGGTTGTCTACGAGATATAAGGAAGAATTTTCTTTCAATAGTTACACGTTATCTTTAAACTAGTCCTTAAAATTAATCTCTGGAAATTAAATTTAAATGTCCAATACATTTGAAACGATATTAATTTTCAATACAAATAAACACCAATACGATTAACAGGCTATTATCCAATCAGTGTAAGACGTGTGTGAAGAAATTATTCAAATAGATTATTACCCCAAATTCTTATGATATTTAAGGGTCTCGGTGTTTACTGTAATATCACTACCGTGAGCACAATTCATGACGGTTCCTGAATTTTACAACGAATATTTACCTAGTATAATATTAAATAAACATATCCTTTATCTGTAAATGACAGTTAAACATTTGACTGAAGTGGCTTTGTAAAGCTAGGAATTTTAAGTGTATCTGTGAGGTTGAGACTTGATAAAGACGGGGTTAATAGTGATTCCTTTGAGGATGTGGCTTTATATAAATGGCGTTCTTAGGTACAGCTGTAAGGATGTGGTTTGTTGGACCTGTTTCTCCTTGGTATAGCTGTGAGGATGTGGATTGATAGATACAGTAACCAATACATAAGCGTACAGCCAAAACGGGTGGCAAGACGTGGTGATAAAAATAACACACACTCAGAAATAACCCTATTTGATTATTTTGTAATAATTGATTACATTTTATAATTTTTTTAAATCTATTTTGGAATACATGTTGTACTCAATAAAATGATAAAAATGTTCCAGTAAACATAGGTCCGCAAACCAACTCAGACATTGATACAGCCAATCATTGTTTTTAATAATCACTTCGGTGACCGCATGGTCTAAGGCTCTCACACTCGCAGTGGACTAGACTTCCTTGATGGGAAGATCAAGGTTCTATCCCAATCAGGTGTACTAAGCATGGTTTTCTTAAATGAATTTTCACGCTCCCACCCAGAAAATATGGGCACATTTCCTTTAAATTCAAACTAACTTATCCTTAATCTACTAGATTAATCAGTACATATGCATATAACGTAAATGGGTAGTAATACACGATAATAAAAACTATATACTTTGGTTTTTGTTATTTAACTTAACTGTCCCCATATAAATACATTGAGCTTGTATTTGTTCACCTATGTCCACATGAGCTAGCATTTGACTTTCATTTATTTACCAACATTATTCCTGGGTCAACACTGATGAGAATAACATTAATTACTCAAGGTTTTGTTGCTGTGGGAGTTGTTTGAAGAGTGTTAGATTGTGTTTTAAGATGTTCTTAAAGACAGCTTTATTATATTATACTAGTATAAAGCCACACGGCTGACTAACTCACTCACTTACATTAATGTTTACCCACTACAATATGAGATAGACACTTGAAATCTGGCCAACTTATAGCTTCTAGCCTGTAACCGACAGGAAATTTTCCCCCCAAAAAAAAAATTCAAAATATCTGAAAAACTTGAAAGTCATTGCGGAACTTTCTTTGGAGGTCTCTTGTGGCTAAACAGTAAGACCTATCAAAAACTGAATTAAATAAGTTTACATCCACTTGCAAAGAAAACTCACTGGGGGTATGGGTACTGAGCTCCCAACGAGAAAAGCGAGTACCTTATTAAAACGGAAACGGCTGACATATATCTTATTTATGGCTGTGCCATTGGAAATGCTGCTGCTACTGCACGTACTCTCTACGAGAAAACGTGTCTCACTCGCAAACATTTTGTCCCATACTATATTTTTGAAAATCCACCAACGACTGTGTGAAGATGGTTCTTTCCAAACACGTGTTGTGGATCTTGGGCGTCCCAGAATTTTTTCTACTCCAGATATGGACGTAGTGTTTAGAGAAGAGTGTAACAGATTCCAAGAACTAGTGTAAGCAGAATTTCAGCTCTTGAAGGTATCAATCAACATATGGTTTGAAGAATACTTCGTAAACAGTTGCTATGCCTGTATTATATTCAATGACTGCAGAATATGCCTCTCCCTGATTAACAAGCAAAGTTGGTATTTCGTTAATCTCTTCTCGTAACATTATATATGAAACCAGAATTCATAGCTGATATTCTTATGACTGATGAAGCTAGGTTTATTCGAAATGGCATTGTGAACTTTCATAATAATCATCTATGGGCAGATAAAATTCCCCATGCATTCTCGAATCAATAAACACAGATAAATACTCAATAAATATTTGTTTAGTTATTTTAGGAGACAAACAGGATTAAGAGTAAAACTCGGTTTGATGAACAGACTAAGTGGTTTAGGATTTCATAATTTTATACTGTATGTTTTACTCAATTTATTGGAGAATGTGTCCCTTATAGAAAGACAACAAATGTGGTTCGTGGATGACGGAGTATCACCTCAATTTTTGCTAATTGTTAGACATCAGCTAAGTGATACATTTAATAAAAGATGGATAGGTCAAGGAGGTCTAATCACGGGGCTCTACTAGTATTCCTTTGGACTTTTTAGTATAGTGATACTTTTGTAGTTTATTGTATTCGTCGTCTCAAATGATTGCTTTAGCAGACTTATCTCAGCGAGTTGAAAACGAGTCGAATGAAGCAAGGTATTTTTTATAAAAACAAGCAAAACTCTCATTCTAAGATCTGAAATTCGTGTGGGAATGAAAGGAAAATGTGTATAACACCTTTTGTAGTGCTGAGGTAATAAGTTTTTACCAGGTAAACTCAAATAAGGATAATTTTGTGTCCACTTTATTTGTATTATAGAAATAAGTAATAATTCTTGTATCTCTGTATGAGTTGGTTTGCGGAAATATGTTTATAGTCATTTTTACTCATTTTAATGAGTACTACGAGAGCCTATTGTTACCACCCGCTCTACTACCTATTTCTACGACCATGACAAAAAAAAACAACATAAAGGTAGGTGGGTGGAAACTAAGGAACATTCAAAATGTGTAACATAGTAAAGAATTAAATAACAATATTAATGGTATATTCAAAGGAAATAACAATAACAATCATTAATATAGCCTCAAATATCAAACGGAGGTATGTTGTAAATCCATTATAAATAACTTATTTAAAATTTGCGTGGTACGTTTACGATTATGTTACCAAACAATTCACGTCGCCTACAGTCAACTGGGTCAATCTTGAAGAGACAGAAGAACCCATAAGTTTTAATTCAGAACAAATTATTAGTAATTATATATTAACCAGATATGTGATGACAAAAATAAGAGCCTAATGGGAAACTTTAAATTGTTATAAAGGGTGTCTGATTAATTACAATGAATGCAGACATAAAAAGATTAGATTTAAATGCAATATCACTCAGATATTTCTAGCAACATGAGAGCTTGGCTTACAGACTTTAAGTAAAACACCCGCGGGACTATTAGATGTCACCACAAAAAGGAGACGTAAACAAGATCCCTATTTGTTAATAATTAGTCGTACAATACTCAAAGCAATGCATAGTCGGGAAACCAGCCGTTTCTAGCACAAGATTAGGAAAAATATAAGTCTATTAAGTTATATTATATTAAATTTATCAATCAGCAAATGTTACGTTATTTTAATATATATATCTCATTATAATTAACAAAAGAAACAATACCCAAAGGGTGAAACTACCTTTACTGATAACCACAATTTCAAGAAAATTTACATTTAATACGTCAGACAACAAATTAATTAAAAAATTGTGGTTATCTAAAATTTTAAGTGACATGACAGACGCTAGCACCCAAGTGGCGACCGAGAATAATGAGTGTGTCATATCAAAATTACTTCAAATCAATTAACATTAAAGTTGTCAAAAATCACAACACCTATTCTGGATAATACAAAATATTACATTAATTTAGAGTTCAAATTTAAACACGCAATTTTTTATGCCCGTAGAATATTACGTAGAACAGGTTATCCTGATTTTTTTTCCAAGTGCAGCACACCACTTCTTTTGAAGCGTTGAAATCAAATAGTCGATTTTGTGCACAGACACGTTGCTATATAGATATAGACTCGTCGCTAGGGTAGGATGGTGGGTAATTTGAACACTTGGTCGGTGACGTCACTTAGGCCATCATGGAGCCAACATGAAATAACGTAGACCATCGACCAGCTCGTAGAATTGGGTTACGCAGTGATGATCACGTATGCCCGTTGTTTACAGCGACCATTTAGACCTCTTCAATCGAGACGTCTTCATTCACACAATGTTTTAGTGGTAGATCACGTATAGTCGGCCAGAGGGCAGGATAGTCGCCGTCCATTGCTTGAGGGAAATCTTGACCAGCCCATTATTGTATAACTTTGAAAACGGCGGTCAGACATCAGCTGCAGGCTCAGCTATATTCCATTCACGGTAGGAATTGACTTCTTAAAGGCCTTTTTTCCTACCATAAATCTACTATATATTAGGATATTGGTAGGAAAAAAGACCTTTCAGAGAGTAATTCCTACCGTGAATGGAATATAGCTCGCTCGGTCCACTCGTCAAACTAGGACGCAACATGTGTAGGCCCATCTTGGAGGTTATTCTAGCCAGAAGATACAAATAGTAAGTACATGAACAGTTTTAGATTGCAAGGAGTTTATTCTTGATTTATATGGTTTAATATTGTTCTTGATATAGATCGAAACTATCCTGAACTACAATAGAGAAGAGTACCATTGTAGGAAGATTTTTATTTTCGATACTATTTGGAGTGGGTGTTATGCGTACAATAGAGAGTTTATGCGTGAAGGTTAACATGGGATGGGTAGTATATTGTAACTCAATGTTACAATTATATCTGAACCCACTTTTTTAAACAACCTGTACAGTGATTACAGTACAGTAAATGCATCATTAAATAGATGAAAGGCATCTATACGCTTTACGATGGAATTCTCATTACAACACTCTGAAACATAATTATTTCATAATAGTGAATTATCAATATATAATTTACTTTCAGTTTCATAGAACAAAGTTTGGACCCAAATTATGTTACAGAGGTGGATGCGATAACATGAACATTCGTCTGGGCACAACATTTATCTTGAGGTAGCCTTGACCAGTACGTACCTACTAGACTGAGTCAGAGGGAGCCTAACTATCAGTGCGACCAACCCTCCCAGTAAAATGTCTCTCAGCTCTGAAGTGTCACTAGGGTAATTAATTCGATGGGGAGTTGTAACTTTTGGTCACGAGTTGGGAGTGGTGTATTTGTGTTGGGAGTGAGTGGGCTGTGTGGGTGAAGAAGAGAGAAGAGGAGGGGGGAGGGACGAGGTCCTCTCATTCAAACAAGAGAACTTCTACACAGCCACAAGGCGAGGACATTAACCTCATGTGCATCGTGTTTCCTTCACGTATGTAATCACCATTTGAATAAATTTGCCTCGTGATTAAATTTGTAGTGTTAAAAAAATATAATTTTTCAATTAGATAAAAATACAGCTGATAATCAATTTTAACAAATAAATAATTAACTTTAATACAGCCTATTTTGGTATTAATCTACCTTATGTTTTAATTAAAATATACTCGTATATCATTATTAAATAAATACTAAAACTATCCTAAAAAGTGGATGAATCATTTAAAAATATTAGGATTGACGTAAATTACTTTCCAAAGTTTTTATGACACCAAGCTCCTGTTTAAATTTTATCCCACCATTAATAAAGATGGTGTAAATTCAATCACATGTTAAATTGATTCTTTTTTTAACCTAGACCTTTATGTCTAAAACCTTTTATGATTTATTACCTAACAAATATTCCAAAATTGACCAAGCTTATTTTCCCATATAGCTGACGCAATTTTCCCTCCAGGCACTTGGGACAAATTTGCATTGTTCCCAAGCCTTTCCCCAATTTTTTTGAGTAGTTTCACACAAAACTATATTGATTCGTACATATTATATAATATGGCGGGTTGTTTTGTTAATAAATGTACTGTACATTTCACTCTATACGTCTTTCTACACTCCCACATATATATTTATACGTATAGGGTGAAATGTACAGTACATTTATCTACAAAACAACCCGCCAAAAATTGAAGGTAATCGTGGAAATAAAAAATTTCTTGCCTGATAGAATAAACGAGTATGATTCTACAGAAATGATTGCTTTTATCAAAGAGGTTTATATTTTTAAATGTGCAACTTAATTTATATATTTATATATTATATATATTAAAATATATAAAGTTAATGGTAGATGTTCTAAGAGGATTATTTACTACGACAAGATAAAATACTATATGTTTCTGAACTATCTTAATGAGATTATTATATTTTGAAGGTTGGGCCTCTATAGTCAATTTCAAAAAATGTGCGATATGTTGAAATAGATGTTTGAAATTTAACTAAATTGTTTTAATTATTATATTCCACATGATATAATTGATTATATATATTATTCTGTATCTTACGGAAAGATATGAAAGAACGGAATTTTCATTAAAAAAATCGAACGGAATATAATTTATAAAAACCAAAATATAAGACATGTGTCATAGTTATTAATCATCCGACACCATAGCTCAGTCAGTAGCGTGTTCACCTACTGAGCTAAGGGTCGCGGATTTGATTCCCAGCAGGGTAGGAAAATTTATCAATTGTGAAATGTTGATTTAAACTTTCACAGTAATCATTTAATGGCCACGGACTAGATGTTGTGTCTTTCCACAGCCATTAATTTAACAATGTAACAATGTAAAATGGTAAACCCACATTTCATCAATGGGAAAAAAATTCTGCCGTGCCAGGAATCGAACCTGTGATCCTTAACTTAATTAACAGATATGCTATCAACTTAACTAAGGTGTTGGATATTCCTAGCAAATACATTTTTAAATTACTTTAAATATGACCTTTTCACTATAATCTAAAGTTTATTAGAAGTATCTCATGATTGTCTAACTCTGACAGACGGCAGCATTAACTCAATTTGATTTAAATGTGAACTCTACTCCTTTTCCCCTTGTAACCTTCAAATGTAAATTCTGTTTTCTACAATATTAGCATAAAAGTTACTTTAATCTTGGGTTCAATTTAATTATAATGTTACCATTCATATTCACATATAAAAATATAACTTTTGAAATAGCCACGTCTCATTCGATATGATAATAGGAATATCAAATAATTTTCTATATTTACAGAATATTTACATAATTATGACATGGGTGAAGGATATCAAATTCAAATTCAATGTACCAGTATTTGCATGAAATAAAGTGAGAAACCATTAAATATAAAACATCTTTATATCTCACATACAATCTATCCAGTACCAGAAATCTATACAACAATAGACCGACGTACTCAACAATGCGGGTACCTTTTAACTTACTGAAATATTTCTGTAACGAACTAATTTCTGGGACAAGACAAGTTTCCATATTCTTATTCAATTAAATTAACACCCACTACAATGGCCGCATCATCTAAAGCGTCACTATCGCAATATACTAGACTACCGATTACGAGGAGATAAAGGTTCGAATACCGGTTGGGAGTACTGATGGTGTTTATCTTAAATGATTTTTAAATTTACCTTACCGAAAATGTGGGTAAATTTACTCTAAATTCAACCTTTCTTATACCTAAGTCATGATCCTTAGAAATAAAATTGAGTTGATGTATAGTTAATTTTATTTTATTATCTTAGCTGATACATTTCTAAACACATCTGCATGGTCAAATCTAATTATTCTTAATTTAAACAAAACATTAGTGAAATAGATATTCAAAATGGTAGAAGCGTCTTGTTTTAAATATTCAGTCCAAGTTGAACGCTTGCACGGAATATAAACAGCCTTTCAAGATAAGGATGGTCCCAGGTATCAGTGTATCTAATACAGTAAAGATTATCTTTAACGTTAAGTCTGTTCTCTCACGTGGCCTCCGAGGCAGAACTACATCTCGTAAACTTGTTTTAATAGTGGCTGTGTTGAATCTTTGCGCATGAATGCGTATGAGTGTAGCCCATACAAATATGGAACAAAGATTAACGGGGTCAAAGAACAAGTGTCTACAGAAGAGAATATCGGCATGGAACACAGTAGAATGGATAATGTCATTACTTGTGTCTGAAAAAGAGTTATTAGTAAGTGTCAGTATATAGTTGTAGCGTTAACCACTGTTTTCTTAAATTGGCTTTCCATATATATATAGGGCGTTCTAAAACACAGGGCCCAAACTGCGCGTATAGTTTGTTTGAATCAAAAATAATACAACATTCCTTAACACTTAAATTCAGCAAACTATGCTTATACCATTAAATGGTGTTCAAAATTCTGGTGCATTGCGCTGGGAGAGCTAAGCTGTGCAAGCATGAGTGTACAACAGATTTCATAAGGTTTAGGCGCATGGCACTGCCCACCTTGATATATTGGGGGCATCGAAGCAGAACATATCGCAATAAATGAAAACATCACGCTAGTCCATCTAAAAATGGGAATAAGTTCTGAGAGTTACCGTAAACAGTCCTACATCACAAGTACGTGTGAGCATTACATGTACAGTGACACACGCCAAGTTCCTATGCAACCTGTTGTACATGTGTGCTTGCACAGCTTTGATCTCCCGATGCTCTACGCCAAAATAATGGTATTAGAATTGTTTTCTGGATGTAAGTGTAATGTAATGTTGAATTATTATTATTGACTCAAACAAACTATATGTGAAGTTTGGGCTTTTGATTTTCCGAACACCATGAGTTTGTGTGTGTGTGTGTGTGTGTGTGTTATGTGTGTATATATATAAAGTCAATGTTGGTGGTCTTTCGGTAAAGTGTTCTCCTCATGACAAGATTTTTGTGGATTCAAGCCAAGCCAAAGTCGGTGGACTTTTCTTGAGAAGTAAAAATCATAAGCACAACTTACTTTGAAGGGTGAGTAAAGCCATCAGTATCATGACGATTGTAGAATATAAATGAATCGTGTTAGATATATGAAAATACATTTCACAGCACAATTGGAAGGCCCTTTCGCTCTTACTTATAAAAATTCAATGTGGAAGACAACAGGGAATCACCACACATACAAAACCTCCCTTGTATATTTTATTTCTACCAGATGGTGCAGTTAGCACTAACTAGACATGAGGTTGAGTAAATGCCCAGAACTTGGTGAATAAAAATCACATCAAACAAACCATCGAGTTGTTGACTTCAGTCAAAGATAATTTTAAGTATTTAAATAAATTAGTTAATGTATTTATGAATTTTTGTTCTTGTTAATGTTAAGTCATCTAAAGAGCTGAAACTTAATGTATATAATTGGGTAAGAAATAGGATATTGTCATGACCTACCCACCGCGGGCTAAATTTTTCAAGATAACTTGCTGGAAGAGCAATGTTGCAAGCAAGGTAATTAAGTGGGTTCGAAATAATACCTAGTGTTCCGAATTTTGGTTTAATCTAACATCACATTATCTATGATCATATAGTAACTTCTATTAAAGATAAAAATATATAGGTACTAAACACTCGGGCTCGTGTAAGAACTGGCTTGTCTTATGGAAACTTGGACCAATGTATTTGACTGACACTGTGCGTGAACACTGCAGAACTTGATCTTGGGACCCTGGGATCAACGGTTGCTCTCTAAATTCAAGTTATTCTGATGACCAGAAGATGTAGTCTGATATAGTCCAGCGTCGGTCAGCGTAAATACTTGCAATATTGACGGAATTGTGACGTCTCAGATATAAAAAATATATAAGGTTTTAAAGCCCGTTTTGGCCTCTTTCCTAGACAGGTAGCTCAAATATTGCAACGAATGGTCGGCATTCTATTTCTACCTTTCTAGTTAATTACACCATATAAGCCAGCACTTTTTTTGCACCTCCATCCACTAGAGTTATGTAAATCCAAATCCAATCAAGTTATTGTTTAATGCAATAATTTCAGATAACTAATAGTTTAGTGACCACAGTTCTTGGATATAGTTTCAGAAGTCTCGGGTTCGAAACCTGTTGCTTTAAGATTTTCTGTGAAGCAGTGGGTCTGAAGCAGGATCAAACTCAGCCTCGTGAGGACAAATGAGCAGCTATTTGAATGAAATGTCTCCAGTCAAGAAAACTGATATTAATGGCTCGATGTTTTTTTGTACTGAACACATGACACAACCTAATCACATAAATTGGCAGGCCCTATATTCGCCAAAATACAGTAGCCACTTAATCAGTATTGTTCGATTGTGGACTGACTCTATGGAGTTTTAAGTTCAGTCAAGTAATAGCTTTGTTACTACAGTAGCTTAATCTTGAGTGAAGCAAATTATGTGCTTGCAAGAACTGAGGGATTACGGTAATACACTTCTATTTTAATTCATCCAAGTTACTTTATTTAAACGCCACGCCTACTCTTTTTGGGAGCACAAATAAACAGCGATAAAACCAAGTTAGTTTCGAGAATACTGTTAAAGGTATACACTCACAAGATATGGTCATAACAGGATCCGAGAGGGCTGTCATTGGCTCACCACAGACATGTCGGACATTGTAAATGCCTATTATATAGGATTATGATCGTATCATCTGCGTTCTGCAGGCGTACACGGTCGAAACCCGATTGTTCCGCCTCCTACTCTGGTAAGTAATCTGATATTATAATTCCTCTGGGTAATCTACCGGGAAAAAGCTAATCTTAAAACCGTTTAGAAAAGTACTCCAGTCTGACTAGACGCTACAGTGGTTCTTTACCCAGTCCCCACGATTATCTTCAAACAATTCTAGCAGTGCAATAAAAGTTTCCCTGTCGATTAACGAATGTGCTTTCCTTTTCTATGTTAATCGCTCTCAAAACTATTTAAGATCTGAATCTTCTTGAAATTTAAGGTTGCATTTTCTAAAGAGATTTAGAGCTAATAAATATCTGTTATGGGCTGAGTGATTATTATTTTCTCCTGCTGATTCAACATCTTACATACCTACCCTATTTATTTCCATGGGTAGCCCTAACCTCAAAGCTGGTGGTCCCTGTGAAGTGGCCAGCTTGGTTAACTGACCTTGTACCACGGGGTTTTTCACCCCTTGTTTAAATTTGGAAATTCATACATCCCCTCCTCGGAATTCTTGTTAGTAATCGTTTAACATTCGTCATAAGGTTTTCTGTACATTTTGTTGTATAGCAAAAAAGAGTTAGTAGGACCATTACTTTAAATTTCTTTACTGTAGAATGGCCATGCTTATAACTATTTTGGACCAAGAAGAACATAATTATTTGGTTCACGAAACTCTTAGAAACAGAAAGCTGAAGGCAAATTTCGGGTACCATATAAACGGCTGATTGATGATAACGAAAAATTCTTCCAGTATTTCCATTGCGCCACCTATCAACACAGGCTTGCTAACGTTGCATGTCCGGGGTGGACCGGAATGTCTTACGTCCAGCAAAACATGTTGACCGAGAATGCATGGCAAAATTTTATAATAAGATCTGGACCCTAACGGGCCCAATATGGAATAGAGGACACGTTATTTCATTTAAATTATACAAAGAATATTTGTTTGCATAGCTTGGTCAATTTAGTTCAGATCTATTGAGTGAAGATCTTAAAGCCCATCTTCAAAGTGCTGCCTATGCATATAATTTTTCCTTTCAGTAAATACAGAACCCACTACGGTGGCAGTGTGGTCCAGCCCGTCACTCTCACAATAGAATATACTGCCGATGACGGGAATAAGTAAGCCAAATCCAGATATTAGCTGTGAGAGTTTCCTTTTTCTTTCCATAAATTGCCAGTAAATTTCCTCAAAAATTCTGCTTTCCTCAACTTTATTTCATCAGCGTAATAAACTGTATGCATATAACCCAAACGGTGACTAAGACTCCGTTGAAACAAATATAATTTCTTCATCGTTTCCCGGAATCTGTATCGGGGAGGAGGTAATGTAACTTCTTGTTATTCTTCTGTAGCCCGGTTATCCACTCAGAGGGGTAGGCGAGGTTCCTAATACTAGCTCCTATCCAAACAGTAGATCTGCCTGTGAGGTTCTCCACGATATGGAATTATAATACCTCAAACCCCAAAACCATCGTTATCATCAATTTTTGGAGTAGAAATTAAAACGGTTCAACTAATCCTACCTACGCTGCAATTTATATTAATTGAGACTAGATCTATATAATACAACTGAGATTCAAAATATATTTTAAAATTAAACGTTCTCACATACAGGGAAATATATAACTATTTTGAAAGTTGGATATAATTACTTAATCTCTGATATAAACCACTTTAATATTTGACTCGCATAACTTAGGCCTAATATACGATTTTAATAACTCAAGACTTAAATATATATATATATATACTTGAAATAACTATGTATACCTATACTGGGATTTAAAAATTTCGAAATAACCATACATACCTACACTGCGATTTAAAAAACTCGAGACAACATTTTGTAAGTAGGTACACACCGATATAAAAAAATTTAAAGAGCCATACATGCGTAGGTACACTGCGATTTAAAAATCTTGAGACAACCATACATACCTATACTGCGATTTATAAAAACTCAATACCACCATAATATATCTACAATGCAAATTAAAAAAATTACACAACAATATATTGAGTATAACTACTTTGTGATTGAAATTACTTGAGATTTAGCCATTAACATTTATGCTGCTTTCCAAAAACTTTTGGAAATTAACTGTAAGTAAATACATACTTATAATTGGGTAGAATATACCAACAATGGCCAAGGTTTGGCCGTGTTATTTATAATTAGTAACTGAGAACTACCTCCATCTCAAAATAAAAGGTATGCCAGAGCTACAGTTCTTATATTTATTGTCGGATAGACACATGAAATCTCTTGAGATAACCCTAATAAAATTGTCGCATGTATTAGCTATTAATACAATTTAATCACTGTACCCAAGTACCCAGGAAGCGTTATTACACTACCTATTTTTAACTTTAACTTGTGTAGCGGTATTCATCAAAGCATCAAACTGTTTTAAAACTCTACAGCATAGTTGCTCTTATTTACAGGTGACTGAGCTCACATTAATGCAACAATTGACCTCACCTTCTAAAATACTCTATACCTTCTCTTTTATTTTAGCAACTTCGTCATTTCATGAACACAGAATGTAGGTTAAAATTATCAGTTGCTCCCATCCTATTTTCATATTTCATGAAAAATCAATACGTGTATCAATATTTCCTCTGGCACTTCAATGATATTTTCTTTCAAGTTATATTTATTCTTCCTTTTTCCATCACTCAATTTCATAAGCCACTAATGAAGACTATTGTCAATTTATCGTTCATTATCGTTTAACTTGAGAATTTTAAAAGATTTCCACATCTTAGAATATCTCTTATTAGTCTGGACGATTGTTGTCAGACAGGCAGGCGTAATAATGGTTAAACTTTACCTGAATTTATCCACTAACAATAAAACTTTTCTTTCAATTAGAAAATTATTATTTTATTAGATCCTATTCTGCAAACAATTATTTACTGCATCTATTCAGTGGCAGCAATAAGAGGGTGCAGGGGGTGGACTGCACCGGGTGATACTATCAATGAGGGTTACACTAAAATGACTGTCTATAAACCATTTTACCAAATCTAAGATTATTTTTGATAATCTTTGTCTACCGTTTCATGTGAAAGGAGATTTTCAGTACTTAAACATATAAAGTACTATTTGCAATATACCATAGTACAGTCAAGACTTTGTGATCTTGTGATATTATCAATTGATAGTGAGTAAATGAAATGCATAGATTTCTATGAAATGATTCACAAGTTTACGTCTTTGAAGGAGAGGAAAGAAACATTCTGATTAATTAGAGATGTTCACTAAGTGCTTAAATGCTTATATACTTATTTCCATGTTTTTTACTATTCATTTATGAGTATATTTAAATATGCATTTGTCTATAACTTCTCCATTATTTGGAAAATTATTTATTATGTTAACCTAACACATTAATGTATATCATGTATAACTGAACATAATTGTGAGGTAGGTATTAAACGTTTTTAATTCGAACTTTATTGTATATTAAATATCTAGGATATTATATTTGTTAGTTACGGTTGTAGCCACATCTAAATATAATATATTTTAATGTGAAAAATGACACATTCACACGGGTACGACAAAGCCCTAATCACCGATATTTCCAGGTAGTGTAACTTTGTTACAACATGACATAGAAGAGGTTGTATCACTCACCAAGCCAGGCCCAGTTGACTCGTTCCGACTTATCTACAATAAACCCGAGATGCACTCCACTACAAAATCCACATTCAACTGAACAAGTGTTCGAGGCTCGCTGCTGGCCGTGTTGGGAGACCCCCACCCCCCTTTCCCTTCTTCCAAGTCAACAAACAGACAAGCGAACGTCGATCTGCGCGCACTGCCAGACTCGTTCTTAAACTTCTATGGACTGTATTTGTGCTTGTGATCAATGCTCGTAGGCTCTCGAGATTGTTCTCGAACAACCCCCCCTCCTCCCCTTTTACTCCACGCACTGATAATACATGATTACCTTAGGGTATATAATGGTTGGAGTCCAGAGTAGAGTTACACATTACACTCTGAGCTTACAAGATAAATAGCCTTACTATTATGTAGGCTCGCCACTCTTTTCTAAATTTACTTTGGCTTTAAAACTTCTATCTTTCAAAATTCAATGTCTCGGACTTTAGTATATTTATATATAGCTACGATTAATATTTATATTTCTACGATCAGATATTTTGGTCCTTGCCCATAAGGCAATGTTAACTTGGGGAAAACCTTTGTCTCCATTAATATTTTTGTAGCTTGAATTTCCGCATCACGGAAAGTTTTGTGATTTGGCATAACTAACCTGGGAAAGCTACGTTATGTTAACTTTATTTTTTCCATCAGGACCTATTTAGAAGAGTAGGGATAGTTTGAATTTACCATCTTGTTTTTCTTTCAAGGTTAATTAAATATGGGGCCGTGAGCCGGCGGAGAGGTTAATCCTTGTGTGTACACTTTTTTGGTTGTTAAAGTTAGTGTAGCTTATTGTTGTTTCTTTGCTGTTGTCTATATTTATATGGTTATTAAATTTTGGGCCGTGGGACACCCAATACTTATATCCACGGAGGGCGCTCCGTTTGTTATTAAATCATTTAGGTATTCATACTTAACTTTGAACTTTATATTTTGTCAGGTATTATATTAATGCCCCTATCTTGTTTAGGTTGGCTACTTGAGCTCTTAGCTCACCAAATGTTTTGGATTTTGGGCAGGTGTTGGCTTTCTGCCTATGATGTTGAAAGATATTTATTATAGTGTAACTGGAGACCAATTTAATAGATTTGTATTGCCATAATCTTATGACGCCATTTTGGGACGTCTAAGAATAAGGAGCCGCTTGCTGTTTGTTATTATTTTAGTGCCCATCTGGCTTTGGCGGTAACCCTTGTGTCTTGTAGCCAATCTGGCTTATGTCCTTGGTTAACGCTATAACTCTTAAGTGTCTCTCCCTCATTGAGCTGTATCATGTTATTTACGAAATAAATTTATAGCTCTCTTGTGCTTACCTCTGTGTGTTATTTGTGTGGGATAATCTTGAAGGTAGGTCACAGCAGAGTCTGTGATGAACGTGCAGAAATCGTCAGCTACATTTGAGTGATCAATTAAGATCACGCGCTATCAGATAACGCCGCCATCTTCGACACAGGAGGGCCTTATACTTATCTTAATCGATCGCTAGTGTAGCTGACTATTTCCACACGTCCATTACAAATTTTGCCCTATAATATGATACCAGCAATAGGACGACTCATGTTTAGCTCAGTAGTTAAGGCAATGGCGTATTGAGACAAAGGTCACGGGCTCAATGCCCAAGTCCAGTTGTAATTTTTTAATTTAAAGAATATCGAATGTTATTGTTTTCTTACTGAATATGCACTTTAACCACATGTAACTATGTAAGTACATTTAGGATGTATGTATTTATGTAGTTACTTAAAGGTTAAATTATAATTTTGACAGTTGTAAATGTCAATATGATTGCCATTAATCCTATTGAATTACGATTTACGAGTAACGTTAGTATAAAAAAACTAAGTATGATAAATGTGCTCGACCTGCAAGGCCAGTGATTGATCAAAAAGCTTTTAAAATTATTTAAATCGTACATTTTATCTGCCCTTTTATTTTTCAAACATAAATTGTAATATTAAAAAAAATTAAGAACCAATTCAGTAAAAATTAACTCGGATGAATTGGTCGAAATTAATAACCTTTCAACGTATGGATATACCTATTCCCTAATTTGTAGTAACCATAATACTAATTTTACCCTTTATTTTTACAATGAAGTGCTTATTTTATGATCGTGGACATTTTTTATAAACTATGTATCCATATTTGTAACACATTTTTTGAGTATCAAAGGTTTTGTTCTCCAACATGTCAAACAATTTCGACACATTGACTTGATTACTATATATCTATGGAATAGATTAATCATTTACTGATGATTCCCTTGTTGATTACTAATTGAATACACTTTTTTTGAAATTAAATTTAAATAAATTTTGTTTATATTTTGGCATATTACTTTTCTCAATTTCTAAAAAAAAAAAAAATCTATCTTTAAATGAATATTATTGTGGTTTACCAACTCAACGAAATTGCTAATCTTATAAGGCCACTTCATTCCTCCGTAAAAACGTATTTCATGTAAAAAAAGCACCAAAAAACGGACATTTCAGAGTTATTGAAAAATTTGATCCAATTTTTATGGGTCAAACTTACTTAAATAAAATTTTAGTGACATCCATAAAATATTATAATTATAATAAATGTGTTTAAATTTGACTAAAATTGATTCTATTTCAAAATGTTATGCTGTGAGGTGCATTTTTAAAATTGCATTTTGATTTTAAACGTTTATTTATTTATCTAGCACCCTCCTATATTAATATGACAAATTATTTAATGTATGTTACAACCTTGGTATTAAACTTTAGTATCAAATTTGAAAGAAATCTTTTTTGTTACATGTTTTGTTATAAATTAAGATAAAATAATACATTGAAAAAGTGTATGAGCCTAGTCCAAATACAGGTTATACACCAGACCCACATCCTCAAGGTTAAAATGGCTGCGCTCAGTGAGAGATCTTAAGTCCTTCAACACGTGTATCGCTACCTGCAGTCTCCAGTGACTACAGTGCATTGACACTAGAGAACCTCGGTGTTGAATGACTCAACCTAGCTAAAGGAGAATAGCGAAATTTCCTTAAAGCTTAGGATCTGGTGTGGTATACCTTGTCTGTGGCCTAGCCCCAAGATATTTTAGTAAGCTACTGCATCTGCATCAAGTTTAATCAAAGTCCATCTAATAATGTAAAGTATATGGGTGTAAATTACAAACACTTTACTCTGTTAAAATAATTGAATATATTTTTATCAAATTACAGAACATATCTCGTATGTATATTTCAATATTTATGTATACATATGAATATATAATTTATGATATAGACACACCTGTTTGAAATTGTGTTATATTTTAGGTGCTTTATTGCTATTCCGTACTATCCACATATGAACATTATTTCAGTAAAATTTAAGATAGTATAAATTACAGTGATGGTACCAGCACTGAAATGGAGGGAGGGTGCTAATAATAATAATATAATAATAAACATAGGGTTGTATAAACAGTTGGCTTACACTCTAACTTAATTTAGGACATCATTATTTAAATATAAGCACCATTAAAGGAAGCCAATGTCTTAGTAACAGAAACCATTATCCCTTAAAGAATTAATTATTATAAACAGTATCTAGTATCAAATTAGTTTTTCTCGATAAATGCTTGTACCCCTTTATCACTGAAACACGTGGGCAGTCTCTAATAACTCATTGCCCCCAACATCAAACGAGCTTACCATAATATTGACAGAAGAGCTACGATTATATCCAGTGACCGACAAGTACCACGGGTCGAACTAAATACAGCCTCCGGCGTCTATCGGCGTATTAAGTCCCTACAAACAGTACAATGTACCTGCAATGAGTCGCGACAATTAGGCTTCACCCCTGCAGAGTCGACTGGCCAAAACCAATTGGATTTTCAAGTTGATTAAGCGCATTGCTCGGTTTTGGAATGTATTATCTGTGGACAACTGTGTTTTCCACACGTCAACAGCCTTGGGGGTAAATGGAATGAGGTAAGGGTTGGGATTGTGCTTTTTTATTCATGCACGTGAGGAGAGCGTGGCAGGTACCGCAGATACTTAGTGAAGCTATACTCTCTTGTGAACCTAGGTTTGTTTCATTCATACATTTAGGCTTACATACAGCGTTAGAAGTAAATTATTATTATGTATGATTAAGATGAGATGGAATAGAACTCGAATTAAGTTCTGTATTTAATAGTTTTTATGACCAAAAAATATTCTTGACCGAAATAAATTAACTTTTGCTTCAATAGATAGATTTATTTTAGTTTCTTACTCATAGTTATCTCTACCGTTATTAACTATCCATCATGAGCATTGTGTAATTTAACGAAGACATTTTCATTTCACTCAAAAGGTTTTTAGTCATATAAAATTTTAAAATATTGACCCTAGCTTGATATTCTGTCCTTACCACCGTATACAATCTCATAAAACCTATGTAGTAATATAAAGTTATTAGAGTCAAAAACATTAGTTAAGCTACGATAACTGTATACTGATTTTATAAAATTTGGAATAAAAACACTTATAAAATCATTACCCTTGGGGTGAATGTATTAGTTAAATGAACATATTTTGTAATATAAGATCCATGGGCTGTGTGTATTAATTAAATGAACCTTAATAATATACTACCCTTGGGGTGAATGTATCAGTTAAATGAACATTTGTAATATAAGATCCATGGGGTAAGAGTGTTAATTAACTGAACATTAATAATATACTACCCTTGGGCTGAATGTATTAGATAATGAACATTTGTAATATAAGATCTGTGGGCTAAGTGTATTAATTAAATGAACATTAATAATATACTACCCTTGGGGTGAATGTATCAGTTAAATGAACATTTGTAATATAATATCCATGGGGTAAGAGTGTTAATTAACTGAACATTAGTTATATAAGATCTATAGGGTTGGTGTATTAATTAAATTAACATAAGTATTATAAGATCCATGGTGTAAGTGTATTTATTAAATTAACATTAGTAATATAAGATCCATGGTGTAGGTGTATTAATTAAATTAACATAAGTATTATAAGATCCATAGTGTAAGTGTATTGATTAATTAGTAATATAAGATCCATGGGGTTATTGTTGTCTATGAATTAAATGAACATTAGTAATACATGATCCATGGGGTTATAGTTGTCTATTAATTAATTGTACATTAGTGTTAACATGAAATTAAATAGGGAATCTAAGATTTCTTTAAAAAAATCATGTGGGTGCCAAACATCTTAGTTTAGTTATTAAAGCATTTTAAAGGTCATGGGTACATTTGCTTGTAGGACCTTTACATTTGAAATTTAAAACAATTGTTTCCTCTTTTAACAAATTAGTACAGGAACATAAATTGTTAAACGTCCCCGACTAGATTCATGACATGGTTTGAAAATGTATCATTGGTGAAATGTGTGTTCTTATTTCACAGTTAATGAAATATTAACTACTAGGGGTAAAGGTGTTATGTCTGTTCTTTACGTTAGTTTTAAGTCATGTGGTGATATAGTCAGTTGGTTCATAATGTGCACATTAAATACCTCAAGTGAAATAAAATGAGGTCTGACTGTTATGTCTACATTAATTTTTAAGCCATAATAATATATTATTTATGGTTTACAGGCAACACATGATCATAGCAAATATATTGAAACATTATATTTGAAATATAAAAAATGAAGGGTAAATGGTAATGACTATCTTCGAGAACATTAACTATAGATTGTAAAAAGATACTCTAGGTATTTAAAATAAACGGATAAGGTTCCATTACATCCCGTTTCCAACCCATCTTTTTATTCCAATTACAATTTCTCCTTCTAAATAAAAAAAGTTTGGTTTTAAGAGGTTTGTCTAGGTTGGGTTACGTTTTTTTATATTGAAGAATTGATAGGTAGGGGACAAGTAGACGAGATGGAGTCCTCTCACTCTTCTCCTAACCACGATATATCGATTGGTTTGTTCTCAGTCCATCGACTTTTCCTGAACGACGGATGGGTGAAGGAAAGGAGTGGAGGGTTGACAATTAGCGGCACCAGGTGGCACGGAGAAATAACAATCCGGTCTCAGGGGGTGAACCACATCTAGAAATGGAGCTTTAACCGCGGCGAAACAAGCGGACAAGTGCTGCTATATTGAGAAAAGGTTTAGTTTGAGAGTTATTACATAAATAATGGATGGCCACAAATTAATCCTAGAGATACAAAGGAGGTACGGGGGTTAAGTATTCAATCCCACACATTAATCTATTATAGTAATTATATACTAATTTGAATCTGAACTAGCCCAACCTCCATGTAGTTATCTACTAAGACTCTAATCCAAAGCGTGGATGATAAATTATTGTTATTGTAAAGAATTTTTCTGCTGTTGCAGTTATTTTTAGATCAGGATAATCGAACCTTATCTTAGGAAGGCAGAAGATTCTTTTTCATGTAGTTTAAACAAAAAAGTGAGAAGTTTATTCCGAGAATGAGTAATAATTACGAATTCATGTTCCTATACTCTATTATATAATTTAAGGAATATTTTCTAAGACAATCAACAACCAGCGTAAATAAACTTAATCTTCTATCTTGAAAATTATCAAATAACGATAGTTTAGGGAGATTGAACTGGTAGGAATATTAATAAGCGCATCAGTCTCGACTTGTCTGGATTGCCCATGTTGGCTGGTTGGCACTCAAATCTCAGAATAGTGTATTAAGGTAGTTTTTTCCTAGTCGTTTATTCTCTATTTCCTCATTAAAATTCAGCTACATTTTCTCTAGATAGTTCGTTTATATTTTTGATCCTTACCTCACTAATACAATTAAATGCGTACATCCCGGAGGGAGAGTAAGACAATTTGGGGGAAAACTATCATTTTGATCAATCCGAAAAATTTTTCAATCTTTTGAGAACAATATGTTTGCCTGCATCGTTAGTCGCATGGTCAAAGGCGTCACTCACTCTTGCATTGGATTCTCGGTGATGGAAAGGTATGAGTGAACTGGTAGGATTCAACCGGTCCGAGATGACAAATACTACATTCATAAATACCGCTGAAGATGTGGGTTTCAGTTTAAGCTGATATGGTTGAGTGAAGGTGTTTTTTTAGCACAGCTAATTACTAACCGTGCGGGTTATATGCCTTTGTACTAAGTACGCTTATCCTTTTAGGGATAATAGGGGTAATTTTTAGAGCAAGTATACCCGCATCTGTGTATAGGGAGAGTGGAAAACCATTTCGAAAACATCTTCTTCATTACACTCGACTGAGATTTGAACCTGGATCCACCTATCATCGGCAGTCTAGTTTACTAAATTAATTTTTAATTTTCTTCACATTTGGATATCAACATTTGTTGAATATCTGCCAATAGTATCCTGGAATCTGATGACAACTTTTTCTCTTCAATTAAAGAGGTTATCTATTTCCGGTATACTCTTGACATATATTCAACAAATGTTGGTAGCAGCATGTGAAGAATATTAAGCTTTGTAATGAAAAAATACTTAATTTTGGAATAAAATGTTTTTCCATAAAAACTGAAAAAATACTTTCCTTAACTCGCGTTTTCTACATCCCCACCATAAGAGGAACAGACAAGGAAAAACTGAACATATACATGCGTAAAGGTAGAATGCCAAACAATCTTGTGGAGAAATTACCCAAAGTGGTTGTGACTTAACAAAGTAATTAGTTTATAATCACCTCTCCATAGGGATTAACCTTTTAAACGTTGAAGATGCAATCTGACCAAAAACGTGGTATATCACAAGGAAGGCTCGGCCATGGCTCAGAAGCCTGGGGGCGCTGTTTCACCAACTTCATAAGAGCTTTTGGTGTGGATATTTACTAAGTGTTGTTCAAGTTTCTTATGTTGTCCCTTAGTCATGACCTACCAAATTCTCATCATATTTGCAATGCTTAAGAACACTAACAGCAAAAGTGTGTTGCTGAACAACTATTTTTAACACCGCATTTTACTACCCGTTTGGTTTGTACGCATATGTAGGCCTACTAGCTATGATAATGTGTTAGAGATGAGAAAGGTAGAATTTAGGATAAGTTTAACTATATTATATCAAGAAGGGCAGTTGAAAAACATTTAGGAAAACCACCCTCATTCCACACGACCCAAATTCGAAAACTGATATCACAGTCATTGGTAGTCTAGTTTATTGTGAAAGTGATGTCCAAGACTATGTGGCCACTGAAGTGGGTTTATTTACATTTAATTTCCTTCATGACATGTCTAAGATATGGAGGGGATTTATCATTTAATTTTATTTAAGTGGAATCTATTGAAAACCAGTTTTAGGTATTAGCTTTATATATGTGTGTGCACCGATAGCGCTATACGAATATTTACACTAATATGGTAAGAAAGAGGAAGTTAAAATTTTGAGGAAATATTTATGTATTTGTGTTGAAGGAGAGTAGAAAACCATTGAAGAGAAATTAGTCTTAGTACTGATAACCGGAATTCGAGATTAAGAAAATAGTATTGTAAAATTGATATAAACACTCAATTTAACCTGAAAGATAGCATTCTTACCTTTCATTATTCAACTTGTTTCTTAGCTTATGAAATAGACCCATAATGTAATCCAAAATATGACTAAACTTTTATGGTAAATGGAGGGTGCCTATAGTCTGATTAAGACATTAGGCGTATATACATTTAGAAATCATTCTAAAATATGAAATTAAATAATGAGTGTAATATAATAATAATGACACGGCTTGGAGAGATAATTGTTAGATTAAAATATTATATAAATTAGACAATAACTGAACGTGTCTGGATAAATACACAATTAATAACATGGAGTCATTACAATGGATACAATATAAAAGTGATTGGTATAAATTGTAATAAAGTTTTGGTTTGGATTGAATTTGTAGGCCTATTCTTTCGTATTTCTTAAACCATAGTGTCCGGTTAAACACCAATTCCACTAAAGATTTCTCAACATCTCTAAAATTAAACTGGTCACTAGGATGAAGTAAAACCCAATAATGGGTAAAAATTCAATCCAAGCCAAATCTCTATTAAATCTTATACCAGTCACGTTTATATTAGATCCATTTTAATGAATTCATATTATTTATTGTGTATCTGCCCAAACACGTTCAGTTACTGTCCGGGTTTTCCAATACTATTTCAATGTATTAATTCTTTGTTTAGATCATCTATATAAAATAAATTTAGTAATTATTGATCAAAATCTTATTTATTATTTTATTAAGTATAACTTAGTACAAAGAAATACTCCACACCAACAACAATTAATTTGTTGCATTACGATAACATAAATACTTCTTTATCACTTTTATAAAATGGAATCTTCAAGTCCAGTGGCAGGAATGTTGTCTTAGTGCCAGTAAGAACGACTGATGAATTTAACTATTATCCAAGGGGATAGGATTAAGCTCAGGTGGGGGATCAAGTATGTCTTTTTAATGATTGATAACACTTATATATAAATATATTATTAATCTCCTTAAAAATCACCTTCCTCATCCTTTTACTGAAATTAGATGTGAAGCATTCTCCCTTTTCCTGCAAAAAATAATTAAATACCCCCTCAGCCTTACTCAATACCTTCAAGCTATTTCGTTCACGGGTGCATTTCAACAAGTCAACAACATGGCCGCCATCCGGAAGTAACATGGCCGCCGTACTGTTCTTGACGTGACTGAACAAAGTGAAACATGTTAGGTTTCACCGTTGTCAGTAAAGTTGCCCCCTTTCGCTCCCAGAATGAAAAATAGCCTCCCATCATTTAAAAAAAAAGTCAGTTGTTTTTCTCGTTGTTCTAAAAAATGAGGAAGGGGGTTGTTCTACCTCTCGGCTTACCGGGGAGGTTGGGAGGGCAGCAAAGCAACAAATTGCAGCAAGATGAAGTATCATAAGCAGCCGTTACAGACGTTGCACAGAGTAAACACAGGTTGGGTGGTGGCTATGGGGGGATGATTGATGGATGAGTTCAACTGTTGCTTGGCTTGTTTCTACATTTTGTTTGTTTTGGTATTTTTTTAAAGGGGGTTTGTGTTCGGAGAATCAAAATGTTGAAAACCGTTTACTTTGCTGTCACCCATGTTCCACAATTTTTTGACCACAAGGACAGAAGTAAATTGACGTCAATTGAACGTGTGTTAAGTTGCTTCACTTACTGTGCTCGTTTGTAATAATTACGGTTTGACTCGCTCGTTTGGATAATAATCGCTTAATGAGGAGGGATAGATGATAGAAGTGTCAAAAGAGCATTTGGTGTTACCGCCAATCTTAACAGAAGATCCCAGGCTTTACAAATCATTTCTAAATTTGAGTTTTTATTCTTGTAATTTGATAGCCATTTTGATATTTATTAAAATAGAATTTTCTTTTTGAAGGTGATTTTAATTAATCACAAAGTCTTAGATAATTGAACATTGCCCAGATTGTTGACACTTTAGCTCACGTCAGTAGCATGTCTGACTATTGAAGTAAGGGTCCTGGGTTCGATCCCAAGCATGATTGGAAACATTGTCATTGGTGAAATGTGGGTTTCCATTTTCACAGTGTCTGGAGGCCGGGTGTTGTATTTGGACTAGCTTTTAAGTTAGTTTATAAGTCTCGTACTGATATTATCAGTTAGGTAGAGATTGAGATAGATTATATTGAAGATATACGAGAAGTTTCTGAGTTCGTCAAAGATTTATTCAAGCTCTAATACAACATTTTTCAAACTGAGCTCCACGGAGCCCTTGGGTTCAGCCATGGTTACGTCAGGTGACTAGAGCCAATTTTGGAATTATCCTTTATTTGTTTTTAACACTATAAAATAGCATCAGCAATTAGCGTTTCCATTTCTTTCAAATCTGAATAAAAGACATTTGCCAAAGGTGCAACCAGAGGTAATATTTTCCATTTGTTTTATACTATTATACTTGTGGAATTACCAATCTTTAGTAGTTAAAGTCCTTTGCTGCTGACCTAGAGGTGCCGGGTTCGTTTCCCAGCTAGTATCGAGGTTTTTTCTTGGAAGGGGAGTAGTTCCCAGTGTCACCATGGTTTTGTTAATTAGGCTTAATCTAGGTTTAAGATCTTCATTGGCTTTACATCGTCATATTCACAATCCCCTTATCTCAACGGGACATGGAAAGAGCCTCCACGAAAAGGATGTAAGAGTAGTACAGTATATTCTGTCGTCCCTTTGGTCAACGGTATATTAGCACAGGCTAATCTTTCCACAAACGGGGCTACGAATAATGTAGCCCAGACGCGCCTTTATTAATAGGTGTAAAATTTAACTGTCATTGAATGTTAATCTTATTATTGATGTAAAATTTATTAGGGCTACAGATTTTTTGTTGAAAAATTTCCCTCTATCTTAAAAGTTTGGGAACCCCTAAAATAAAATACACTTTTTATAGAGTTATATCCCCACTCAAGTGTACCCTATATAATAATGGGCTATCAGAGACTACATTAAACTTCGCAGGACTACAAAAACAAAAATTCGTTCTTTACCTATCGAGATTACCTTACTCTAGAATCTGCTAAGATTAAAACTAAACTTTTTTGGACATAGATTTGCAACACATTCCCTCAACGATCTAGGCCATGTCCATGGAACCAAGGCCTTGGTGATTCTTTAAATTGACATTCACAGAGAGCATTAGGTTTAAATGCTGATTTACGCGCTTAAAATAATTTTTACATTCAAAAATAAGAACTATTTTCTTTAATATAGGTATTATTTTATAGGTACGTTGATAGGGTAGTAAAATCTCACAGGTTATGGTGGGCAGGTGATGCAGTGCTAAAATTGTGGTCAAGGTATTGGTTGTCAACCCAAATGGGAAGAGACCACTGGGGAGACCCAGATGCAGATGGGAGACACATTTGGACAGACCAGAGAGATACGGTGTAATGAAATAGACTGGATAGCTGGATGGACTAGCTCTTGATAGGTATAGGTGGCGTACTTTTGTAGTTAAATTTCGACTTCCTAATTCCATATAGAATGTAAGTATTATTTTATAGGTACCTATTGATAATATCTATCAAAGAGACAGCTGCAGATAATATTACTTACGTTATGAATATGTGAAAGTAGTTCTAGTAACTTTAATTGCAGTCAGATAGGATATATTTGACCACATAACCAAAAGATAGTTTTAGGTTTTCCTCCTAGATGTGACTATTCTTATTATATTCAGTGAAACAATCTTGTGTTTCTTTATAAATCATTTAATATTATTACACTTGCACTAAAATTTATTCTATTATAGCTCACATTTAAATTGTTGATAAGAGATTAATTTTCACTAGAACATAGTACGTACTAGCACTAGAACATATCAAGTACTACCACTAAAACCTAGTACTAGCACAAGAACAAAGCAAGTACTCACTAGAACATGTTAGTTATTACTAGCACTAAAATCTGGAAACTAACATAATAATAGTCTCCACCTAAAGTTGTAGGCCCATCAGTCTTATTTACATATTATAAGATCCAACTGCAATGTGTGATCAGGGGAAAACATATTTTAATGTGACTTTTGACCCAACCTTTTTTTAAAAGTTTTACAAACGTGTCCCTCTTTATTAGAGAGTTTACAGTTCATCGGAATACAATTTACACTGAATGTCAAGCCAAATTAATTTGTATTTGTTTATTAGTAAAGTCGTAGTTTTATTGTAATACATTAAGAATCGAGATGCTACCATAAATAAATTAAAACATACTTATATCAATTTTAATCAAAACTAAAATTCTACACATTATTTGCTAATATTTTTTTCTTAAATTTAGCATGCTTTATGGGTATAGCCTTGGCCTTTAATGATTAAAAGCTATATTAATTGAGTTTCCAAAATCTTATTTAAAATAATCTACAATAATATTACTTTTAAATTAAAGCATAGAAAACAACTGTTACTAGGCTATCTTATTTTTTATTTGATTAAAACATATAGGGATTTATCCAATCAATTGTTTCAGATATTTTTTTAAATATTAATTTCAGTTAAATAGTTTTACATTGAAACCTCTGAAATTTTATTGTGTAGCTTGCTGCGTGAAATCAAATCAGTGAGCACGTGGACTAAACGTCAGGATCTTATATTTTGTTTTACCCCTCTGCAAACAAGCAAATCTGGGTTCATTAAGTCTATATTCTACCTTTTCCATCCATTCCCTTTAAGAGTTACTAAAACGCCGTACAAACCGGATGGGTGGTAATACGATGAGAAAAAATATAAATAAAACTCTCTAGTGGTAAAAAAAAGAAAAGGTATAATCGAGTTGAGGGCTCCGAATCAAGAAACGTCTCCATCCTCCCCACTCCCAACCTTTCTGAGGACGTTTATTTCAATTATTCATGTGAGGAAGAAGCACGTGTGTTTGAAACATCTCGCCACATGTTTTAAATGTGTCTGTATCCACCCTTTCGTCTACCTAATGAACGAGTATCATCAACTACTCCTTCCTTTTATTGTTCCTGGTGTGTTTTTTTTGTTTTAGGAAAGCTATGGAATAGAGACAGAATAAGAGCTAGATTTTTTTTTGCCAACCCAACCTTATCCATACATTCACCCTCTTTACCCCAGAAGAAGAATCAAAAACAATGGCCACCCAAAAGCTTTCCCCACCAGCTGGAGTAGTGATGAGCGAGCTCACCACCTACCATTAATATCAACATTAAGAGGAGTGGAAAACTGGTGAAGAGAAAGGGGGTGAGTGGGCGTTTTGCTGACCACTCGACGGAGAGATGGCGAGCAGATAGAACACGCTTTAGAGGGGGGTAATCCACCCCCACAACCCACCTTTCTCCTCATCATACCAACGGTACACCACAACAATTGATGATTACGATGACCACCGATACGACCCGTAAACTCTCCTCCCCCAAACGGTTTTCACCCCAACAACTTCCACCCCTTCAGACCCCCCCCTCCCAACCAGTCCTGACACACTCCACACTTAAAACATGTTGCAAGAGAAGGTTTTGACATTTCCAAGTTTTTTTTTAATAATGTAAAAACAGCACGGGCTAACGAAACGCTTTGACATGACCCACTTCCTGCATTTATTCTACGTGTATGATATTCAATTTTGGTTGTTGTCTCTTCACATACTAACACCCCCGGTTTTTTAATCAAGGGAAAACTTAGTTGCAGGCAGTTAATTTGTGCTAGTTTCCCTTTTATTAATTAGTTAACTTGGTGGGGAAACGCTTTTGATTTTATGGTGAAGTAGCTAGAGCTTCACGGAAATTGCCAATACACTTTTAGCTTCTGTTTAATTACTTGTTATTTATTTGAGAATCTCTTTAATCATTATTTTAGTAGATTTGGTAGAAAAAATAATATTTAATTGATTCATGATGTCTACACACTATTTACTGTACAAAGTAATATATTTTTATCTTCTTTAATTCACTCTGGTCTTATAAAATCGTTCAACACCTGCCAATTGCCATTCACAAAATTTCAAGTAATATGTAGACAATTATTAATCTATAAAATAACAAAATTTGGTCTATTATAAATAACTGCGATTCAAACAAATATGTAAGATACTATAGTTTCTTTGATACACAAATTTGTATATAATAAGCTTCTTCTATTCAGCTGTTAGGTGCTTGGAATAAATATAAATTTTTATTTCTTAGTAAAAAATTTGACAGAAATATTTTGTATGATCCAATTTAATTCAAGCGTTAGACTCTAAACGATGACATAGATTATAACCAATTTAAATATCAATCTTGGTCTACTATTAAGCATATATTTAAGTCTTCACAAGAAGTAATAGAATTACGTGTAGGTGGAATTCGGGGGTCATGTTAGAAGCGTGCTAAGAACCTATATAATTTATTTTAAAAGCTAAAATAAAATACGGCAAATAAAGTGACAGGTGGTATTTTTTTTATATTGACTCTCTTACGTCAACTTACTTTATGTGTTTGTTATATATTTGATGAAATAGCAATATTTCTCTATTAGTGTGACCATTTAAAAACTTTTATTTATAACAGTTTTGAATATAATTCCTTAAAGAAATATTATAAGCTCGGTAAGGAAAATATTTGATAAATGAAGATACAAAATAATATAAAGTTGAAATTACTCTGCATAATTTCTAATGTTATTGATTGTATAATTAACACGATCATAATGCATGTTCATAAGACCGTAAAATTAAATGTTGATTAAATAATATATAGCTTATTAAAAGTTAGTATAATTTTATCAATGATTAAGTGAAACTATTCAAATAATTAATATCTTAATATTTAAAAAATATTTTAATACCTTTGCCAATATATATTACTACTATCTATTATTATTTTTGCAAGTGTTTTCAACAGTTCTGTACGGTACAAGTAAGCATAGTTAAATCTAACCTGTATTCGATCTTAAGCTTATCATAGATGATTGAACAAAACTTGAAGCTTAATGCCTAAACAAACTTTCCTACGACATAAGTAAAAAATGTATAAGTGTTCAAAAGAAACAAAAAATAATGTGATGATTAAAGTGATGAATGCAATTTTTCTTATTTTTCTTTGTAAATGGTATCGGAGACTAGCCATCTGTTTGCTGTGAATTTGATTTCCAAGCACAAAGAGTGAGGGGGCCAAATGGTTTGAAAAGCCTCCCTTTTACCTCTCCCCCAGCCGTTATTCTATACCAAACCATCCAAAAACCCTCCATCTCTTTCTTAAGTTGTTTGTCGTTATTTCATTTCGTCTTCCCAAAATTACAGTTGGGATCTGTCTTTTGCTAAAAACTGACTCCGCTGTAACTGAAAGAAATACAAAAAGAAAGAAAGGAGGCGATATGGACAGAACGAATAAAAAGAAGTTAGGTTAGAGAAGGAAGAATAAAAAAAAAGAATAAAACGAACTATCCGTCCGAAAAATTGCTTCTTGTCCTGAGAAAAAAAACGAGGTTAAATATATTTTTTGTACGTCCCCTCTTTCCTACATCCGTATTCGTATCTTTTTTTAATGTCAGTTGTTTTCTCGCGTCTTGTAAGAGACAGGTCTAATGCTACCCTCCCTCTCTACTAGACCAGTTCTTGAAGTTGGAAAGCGAAGCGGGTTGCATACCGAACGCAAACGACAGAGTGTAGGAATGTCACGTGATTAACAATAGGGTAAATTGTTGTTCACTACTTTTTGGACTGGGTAGTTTATCTGCGTCACTCACCAAGTTTTTAGTTCATGATTCACCTATTCTAAATGTTAAACGTCTCAGAAAATGCACAAACCATGACGTGGGCTCTATTAAAATTCTGGCAGGAAGGACATTTTATAAAATATTAATAATAATAATTTTTCTCGTCAGCATTGATAGCATTTTTGTTTATTATTAGTATTATCTCATAGGTATTTATATACGTGATGAAAAGCTACCTTTATTTATTTGAGGTATTTGGTGACCTAGTGGTCTAGGGGTAGGTAAGGTGTCAGACTTCTATGCTGGTGGTCCGGGGTTCAATCCTTGGTCCCGGCACAGATTTATCAGATTGCCAAACCCTTCCTTCACCTCTGACAAGACGTTTATTAATCACAACTTGTGAATGTGTGGAATGCCAGGCCTCCACCGTGGTTCGGATTCCACGTTAAACTGTAGGTCCTCCATTTCATCTCACAATCACCCTACCATTACACATTAGCGTAAGTGCGTATAGCCCGATCGGGTAGTAAGACGCGGTGCTAGTAATAATAATAATAATAATATTTAAGGTATTTAATGTGTACTTTTTGAACCGGCTGATATTATCCGCACACGAGAATTCCTATGAGTAAGAGCAAAAGGGCCTACCAATTTTTACAGAAAAGGTATTTTCACATACCTTCCAGGGGCCTTTTCATGCCAAAATCTACATCGGACCGAAGGTTTTTCTTCCCCTTTCAAGGAAGTTGGGATACGGAATGTTATCGCTAAAGAAAAATCCGTTGAGCCTGATTGTGTTTAACCCATGAACATTGGCTTCTGAAGCGAGAGCTTTACCCGAAGACCACCAAGGTTAACAAACGCTATATTTAAGGTTAAACGAGAAATTGTCGTGCAGACGTTCAGCTCCATCGCAATATTTAATTTTACGGTGCGTTGTTTCAAAATATGGTTCACGCCAATATAAAATTGAAATATTCCAAAAAGGCTCTCTTATCTTAAAAACCCTATAGTTTGAGTTTATTTATGGAAAACAATGTGTGAAAATGTGATACTAGCTGATTTTCAACGACTTTTTAAGCATATTTTCATAGCTTTGAGACTAGGCTAGGTTAAAAAGGGCTCAAGTTTTAGTCTTCCTCTAACAAATACATTAATTTTTTGATACAATAACAAAAGAAAGTGTTATGACATAACTAAATCTTTCCTTTGATCAAGTAGTCCTCTATCTACAATGCGCAGCAATTCATGAGATATTACTACTAACACCTGGATTTCATATTTCAGATCATGATGGGTAATTGAGATTGCTAGGACACACACGACTCCGGAAACATATAAGGCTTAGGATATTTGATGGACCAATTCGAATAAAATTTATTAAAATAAATCAACCAATAAATACTTCAATTAATAGCACTATTCTTATTTGAGCGCTATTGGCCCTAGATCTATATTTATGAAATTAAACTATCTAAATACACGCAGATGAATATCATATGAACAACATTAAAGTTTAACGCATATTAGTCAATACAATTTTGACGTGGTTACGTTTTTTTATGTTTCTTTTTAAATGTATTTAGGAAATGTTTTTGTAATAGGCATGTATTGTAATGTATAGATGGAAAAACAAAAAATATAAATGGCCAATTCTGCTTTCAACAGAAGAAGAAGCTTCTGACTATCAAACTGGACCTGGAGACGAGAAATAAAATTGATAATTGTCACGTAGACCCTGAGGAAAATGTAGAGAACATAAGACTATATGGATGGATGTGGACTGGAGGAAAGCAAAGGATAGAATTGACATATCGAAGGATTAATTAAGAAGTTTTAAGATAGTATAATCAAAATAAAACAATTATGAAGGTGATTATACGAATAAAGGCCAACTGAGTATTTCACATTCTGAGAATAAATGGATCGAGGTTGTAATAGAAGGCAAAGTGGAAGCGACAAGGGGACCAGGAAGACCAGGGTTGAAACTATATGTTGACCTCAAATAAAGAAACAAGATTATGTTTCATGATATAAAACTGGAATATTATAATAGTGTATGATGGGGGACTCAATTCAGACAAAGAAAAATACCTATTGAGTGGAAGGACACATTAATATATTATTTAAGAAAAGTAGTTTTGAACTTTCTAAAAGTTTAAACCTATTCCAAGTAGCTAAAGTGTTGGTTGTTTACGCTACTATGAAATTAAAAATATACTTGATCGTCCATTAATAATATGTATAACGTGTAGTAGTATTCTTTAGTTATAAGCATATTGTAAGAAACCTAATATAGAGTTTTAATTTCTTATTCCAATTGGCTATCAAACATTTGCAGAGGGACATAACAACTAGCCCATCAAAGTAATATTGTTAGTCTCATAATAAAAGTGGACTGTTCAAATAATGCTGCCTCTATTAATAAACCAATTTATAGCTTTTTTTTAAATCCAGTGTCAAAGCATTTTACACAACTGATCTTCAAAAATAGTTATTTACAGTGTTTGGTTACAGATAGTGAAAGCATGGTGCGTAGCTAATCTATATGCAGTTTTAGTTTACTGAGTGTAGCATCATGCCACGCAGCTGATCTCCAATGAGAGCAACATACAACGTTGGCTGCTTTGTTAAGGTTTTGTAACATTCACAAGATGAAACCATTAGTGTATTCGGATGTCACATGACAATTATGATTCCAATCTGTCAAATAAATAAATTATTCCTCAAAACACCCTTCTTCTAACCCACTCTAATATATCATCACGAGAAGTAGTGTTTTTAGTTTGTTTAAGATCAACACATATTAGCAAGTGAAATCATAGTAGGTAAAAAAAGTCTGGTTTGGTGGTGAAGGGGAGAACGGGGTTTGAATCTCATCCGTGTGTATGGAGGGCGTATTTTTAATAAATGACTTCCCGATCACCATCCAAATAATTATCTGTGGGTATATTTTTTGTACATATTATCTTTTTAATTCTTAACTCATTAGCTTAATTAGTATTTTACACGCGTCTAGCCCAAATTGGTTGACTTTGGTTGCCTTGGGGTTAAGTGCTTTCCTTAGGAGCCGATGTTCGTGGCTGAGGTCAACGGATTTTTCTTGAGTAACAAAAATCCTCAGTACAACTTTATTCGGAAGAGAAGTAAAGCTTTTGGCCCCATGTTGAATGTGGCATGTAAAAATAACTTGAATGTGTGTGAAATTACCTTTCCCGGAAAAATTGTTAGGATCTTTCAACCACATAGAAATTCAGTGTTAAAAGCAACGGGGAACCACTGCACTTCCTGGACTTCACTAGAACATGAGATTTTTACCAGATGGCACAGGCAACAGTAACCGGCTGAAGAACTAAGTGCATGGACATCTCCGGATGTATAGGAATAGCATCAAACCAATCTTAGGGTGGTTGACTTAAGAAGAAGCCCGAAAGAGTGGTGATACACTGTGAAATAAAAACTTGTTTATGTTATCTTGAATTATTTAAGAGTTAATGTTAGTGCCACTATTTTAAATTGTGTCATTATTTATTTTATCAACGCGTTTTATTCCTATTCGGGTTTTACGCATACCCAATAATTTGATAATTACTTTAATGAGATAATGATGAGAATGGAAGCATTTTAGAAGAAATCTACCTGCATATACGTGGAAGCAGAATGGAAATCCATTTCGGAAAATAATTCCCTTAGTACACCCAACCGGAATTTGAACGCTATTCTCCCTGTTATCAACAGACAAGTCTAACATGAACGTGAGGCCTTAGAATGTCCATTCAATGAAACAGGTTCATATCCCTGTTAGTTCAAATATATATTTTTGTACTTTTCCTTAATGTGAGTAATATTTACAGATTCGATTCTTGTTTACTTTTTGTAGTTCTCAAAACAGATTTTGTTACCTCTTAGTTATCTTAGTTCCCAAGAGTACAAGCAGTAATTACTTCTTGACACAGCTAATGAATCCTTCATTTTTTCCCCTTTCCTCTTTCTTATATTATTTTCCTTTGTGATTAAAAAGGAACTTGATAAACCCAAGAAAAGAGGAGCACTCTTAATGACATTCCCAAAAGTCCATTCTCTCAGTCGTACACAAATCCTCCTCTAATAATCTTCCTCCTGGATGACGCCATGACAATGCGCAATCTCCTCCTAAGGGAAATAACAGCTCATCAAGTTTCGAACCCTGGTCCCTTGGGAAGATGATTATTTGGGAAAGGGGTATGGATGGCATATTATGTTAGTCTGGAGACCTCGTGCCGTTGCTTTTCCCTTACTAGGGTAGGAGGGTGATGCTTCTATACAAAATGTTGCAGCATGCACAATAAAAAGGAATAGCTCATTATATATTTCAAGAAGATAAATATACATTTTTATTTATACAATGTTATACTCCATTGCAATAAAATATAGCACCTTTTTATATTTTAAACTCAACCACCATCCAATATTAGAATATTTGATATAAAATAGGAAACTGATCATTGTGTAATATAGAGTCGCCATTATTTCTTCAATACAAAATTCTCGGTTTTGTCTAAGTTTTCCAGAAAGAACTCCAATATTTCCACACACTTCTGTGATAAGTATAAGATAATTACATTTAATTTTTCATTTAGTGATTGTATGAGGTCATTTTATTGATGTTTAGATCGGGATTATTAGTTTAATCCTGATGGGGAAATATGGGAGAAATATGTGCAGTCGTTACACAACCAATGTGTTATGGATAAAGAAATGAATTCAGCTGTTCATATCAGTTTGCTTGGTTCAGTTTTTTTTCCCTATACAAAGGTTACTATATAAAGAATGTAGTTAAAAGTCGCAAATTAACTAAAATACCAGTTATTTTTATCTTTACTCGTGATATTCCTTAAGTTTCTAATGTTTAATTCAAACAAACAAACACAACTGTGTATTCCCTGTTTTACAGGTGCATGATAATCTTGAGATTTTGTCCGTATATGAATGTATTTGTATGGTTGGATGTATGACTTTAAACATTTGAAATAAATATTATATTGACATACCAGTTATATGAATAAGTAATTTACTTGTTATGTCTAAATATAAGTTAACCAAATTTAGAATTAAATATTTTGGAAACGTAAATTTTAATTGAACTTTATGAAGTGTGTACCTTTAAGACCTTATTTATTACACTATTTTTTAGGTAATGACTTAATTATATTTGTAAAAAACTCTTACAGTAATCTTTAAAAAATAATCACTGTTAATTTTACATACATTTTGATTTGATTTTCTACGTAAAGCGTTAATTAAAACATTATTATTTTAACTTTTTTTTTAATTTCTAAGTTAGAGGCAAATACTTTCTTAATTAATATTTAGAACATATATCTTTTAATTTATTATGAAAATAAAATAAAGATAGGCGACTGAACTGTAGCAATTTATTTTTATTATAAAAACTATTTAAACCATTTTTATAAATTCACACGTCAAGTCAATCAGCCAGCTGTCACTTTTGATGGATGGTATTAATACCTAAAATATACTTTTAATAATATATTAAAATAGTATCAATGCTTACCATAATGATATGTTCGTACTTAATACACCTTAACTCCTACCAAAATCCTAATATATTTTATGATTTTCATTAATTTTATGTGTTTTAACATTTGAAATATGAAAACTTGTTAAAAAAATAAGTGTTTATCATGAACAATAATCTAGTAATTCTATTAAACATGAATGTTTGCATGACAATTTTGTCTACCGGCCCAGATAGGTGGTCAAATGATTTGATGGTTCACTCTCTTTTAAGAATGCATTTTCCGTGACAGGGAGATCAAGGTTTGAATCCCGAACATGTATAATGATGAGAAAATTTCCGAAATGGTTTTCCAATTTCTTTCCATGAAAAAATTGATACAATTTCACTAATACTTTACCTTTCTCATTCTCTTTCCCATTTTCATAACTGATGTTTGCGTATAGATATTACAGTGAGAAAAAGATGTATATCAATTTTATATCTTACTAAAGATAATGTAACAAGATAAAAAAAAATTCTAAACACACATTCCTATTGATTTGAAATAAAAATGTGTTAGAATATGGTCTTGATATATAATACGTGAGTGGCCTGAAAATTCAAAAGATATTGCCCTTATTTAATATATTCATACGTCAAATTATATTTTCTATATATATTATTTTTAACAATTAATAAATAATATCAATGCCATTAATATTATCATATATTAATTATACTCATCAACCGTGACTCAAAAAAATAAAAGGTACTGAACTCCGCACGGACTTTCTCGCTCTATTGTTTGAAAACAGAGATATTTACTCAAAACACGTATTATATGTGAAACTAAATAATATACACTAGCAGACGCAAGTTGCTAGATAACTATACTTAAGTAAAACTTTTGTTTAAGTCCTGGTTTTAAATTTTATAATTTTGCTTTTAAAGTATTAATATCCTCATTTATATGTTTAGACCGATAAAAATATCAATTTTGGATCCACAAGGTTCAACACTTCGTATTAAAATTTCAACTTCCTGTTAAAATTTTCGACATTTTATTAGATGTTGCAAATCTTCATTCCATCGCACTGCTATTAAATTCCTCATTTATAAATTTTGACCAATAAAAAATGTAAATATTGACCATTGAATCTAAAATGGATATAGATAATTGCTGTACAAACATTTATCCTAAGAGGTTTCAGGAAAAACAACATAAACTTTTAGAGACTTACTTATATTTAATTACTGATTGGAAATGTAGAATAATTCTGTTAAAATTTAAGTAATATCTCTTTACCACTAAATCTCACAAAATTGTATTAATATATTTGCCAATATCTCTGAAACTGTTGGATCTATGAAAATATATTACATATTAAAGTTTTTTATTTTTAATATTACTACAATTTTGCAATTATTAGTTATTTAGTATCTCAAATAGTTGAGGAGATACGAAAGTTTCTGCTTCAGTAAAGTATCCTAAAATTCATTTTCATGGTAAAATGAAAATAGCTAGTGTATTTATAATCTTAATCAACACATAGATACGAATTTTAATCAAAATCGTTAGAGTAAATTTTAAGAAAATCTACTTTTTCTCTTTTTTCCGTTAAGTAAACTACCTTTAATTTTAAGATTAGCCATGCAATTACAAACACCCCTCGGGAAGCCTTATGAAAACCCTATATACCAAGTTTTAGCCCGATAGGTAAAATAGTTTAAGCTCTAGTTGGAGGTACAGTCAGATAGACAGACGGAAAGTCAAAAACCACTCTTTTATATTCGTAGGGTCATGAAACGTCAAGATTCATCAATATCTAGAGTTCGATTTTTTTTTTTTTTACGATTACTACACTTTCTATAACTGTAAGATAGTGAGAAATTGAAAAAGTGTTATATAATTATAGCGCAATTTTTGCTTGGGTTTGTTAGTGTATATTATTTCGTTTCGCGTATATTACTTGTTTTGAGTAAATATCTAGATTTTCAAACAATAGAGTGAGAGAGTCCGTGAGGAGTTCCGTACCATTTATTTTAAAATACCATAATACATTTAGAATAAACACTTAAATCTAAAAGTCCTGTTTGTTCTTCTTTCCTATACCTAACCTACTAATTGGTCCCCCCTCCCCCCGGGTATATTACGCACAACTTAAATGTGTTTTAAATTCAAGCTAGTTTTAAACATTATTTGACAAATATTAATGGAACCACGCCAACTGTATCTTAACACAAATAATAATTGTTGCCAAACATTAGACTAACATATATAATTTACTAATGTTTGTCTATCTTTCCAAAACATCAAGATGTTTCTAGACGACCTAGAATGCTGAACCTTTGCAATACAATATTATAGACTACAGGGTATGAATCTACACTTTCAGATTTTCCACTAATTCTCTTCTGACAAACTTTTTTTATCTAAAACAATCCACTAAAATAATTAACTGTTCTTCTATCCTCTGTCCAGTCAAAATGCCTAGAGGCTTAAAAGTCTTTGTACGCTTAAATTTCTCAGCCAGGTAGTCCCTGACCAAAAAGAGTAAAGGAATATTTGGTGGCCGAAAATTTCCATATAGGCATCCAAAATGATAGAGGTTTCCTAAAAACAAAATTTAAAAAAAGTCACGAATCCTGGAAGGCCTAGTAATCCTAAATCTTTCAGGCAAGTAGCTGGTAATCCATCTTATAAAGTATATAAAATTCCTTAAAGTGTGTGTTTTTCCACATCTTTAGAAGCCCCTATATGAACTAGGAAGATAAGACTTTGCAAAAATTTATTATAGACCAAGATAAAAAACATTTTTTGTGTCTGATCAATTTTTTTTAACCCTTTCATGAATTAAAAGAATGGAGTCAGGGGTTTGCATTTTTCAGCTTGGACTAAAAATATAATTTTCATCTTAATTATTCGAGTTTAGTTCACCTGTCGCCAGCAGGTTTATATACTAAAAGGTAAACATATTTAATTATTTGTTCAAGTATATAACTAATAAAAGGTAATCAATAGCAGCAAACAAAAAATTAGTTTCTTCTCTTGAAAGTTCAGCTTACTCTGAACTTACATCAATATTACAATAAATCTAGATGGTTTATAATAATTTAAAACCACGTACTATTTTCTAAAAGATTATATAAAATGATAGTAACGGAAATATTTAAATTAAACCATATTATATCCCTCTTCCATTATTATTTCTAAAATATAAAGTATAACACTTATGTATAATATGAAGTATAATACTTTGAATAATTTTTTAAAGAATAAATGGTGAAGTTTCAAGCTTTATACACATTTTATTAAACTCTCTATGATATTAAAAAAAACTATTTAAAGGAAGTCCATTGTCAAATGCGGCGTCAAATAATACTTTTTGTACAAAACGAACCGTCGAATAATGGTCACCCACAATCAAGGTTTTGGGTGCTCATTATTTTGCGCCCGCTGGGTAGGAATTCTATTTTTCGATAAATAATGGAATGAAAGTAAAGATTTTTTTTTCACGCTTCTATATTAAACGGATGTGGTTTAAAGGGCACAAATTTTTTTTTTAGCATCGTGAAAAGTAATATAGAAAAAAGTTAATGGTATGTAAAAAAATGGTTTGGGCAAACACATGGTACTAAACCTTGTTACTGAAGTTGTAATTGATTGCATTTACATATTCTCTTTTCTGTAATAATGAAAGATAATCTCTGGAAAGAGTGTTTTAAACGTTATATGATCAAACAACAGTATAATGGATGCCTAAGTTAGCTCTTAGCTATAACATATTTAAATACAATTATCAGAACCACTTTCATGGCCAAAATTAAGTAAATAATATAAGTTCATATATTTAAACTGTGGGTAACATTATTGTCTAAGCGTAAGGTGTTGGAATTTTGCGCTGGGGGTCTGGGGTTCAATCTTCGGTCCCGGCACAGATTTGTCTGATTACCAAACCCTTCCTTCACCTCTGACAAGACGTGTATTAATCAAAACTTATGAATGTGTGCCAGTCCTCCAACGTGGTTCGGATCTCACGTTAAACTGTAAGTCCTCCATTTCATCCCACAATCACCCTCCTATTGCACATTAGCATAAGTGCAGATAACCCAAACGGGTAGTAAGACGCGTAGCTAATAATAATAATAATAATAACAATAATCAAACAACGTATTTTGAATATATGTTGTTCCTGCTACGGTAGAGGTATGGCCTATATCAATATTCTTACAGTAGACTAGCCTGCCGATGATGGAGGATATAGAGGTTCGATTCACAGTTGGGTATACTAAGAGTAGTTTTACCAAATTGGCTTTCCATTCTTCTTCCATGCAAATGCGAGTACACTTCCCCTAAATATAGCATTTAGCAAATAGCGTAGTTATTAAATAAGCGTACAAACCTAATGGTAGTAATACGCGATGGTATAAATATTATATAGCAAATTGCTATAATTTTATAATACAAATCAAACATAAAGGATGTGTAAATAATAGAGGAAACTTTTTGCTTTACATTTTTGACACAGATATATTTTTTAATAAATAGCACAATGCATCGCACATACTTTCTATCTCTTTTAACTTAAAATAGACACGTTTTCCAAAAACTCATAAGGTTTATGAAACCACTTAATTGATATTGGTGTAGAAACACCCCATCAAAAGGCATGAATTAAATAGTACACTGTTACAGGAACATCGAGAGAAATTGAATACATTAGTATACCAAACTGCATAGTAATCAATTTTAAATTCCAATTGAAATATATGCGGAGATATGATCAAAATTTGGAAATTTTTGCTTGAGTAAAATTCCCTCAATGTCGTTTTATAGGAATAATAAATTTGCCATTTTATTTTAAGTGCTAAATAATGACTATATACAAAATTTAAGCCAGTTCTTGAAGAGGGCTTTTGAGAAAATTAAAATTTTATCTTATTACCATTAGTTAAACTACTCTTATTTTCAGGGTTAGATATCTAATTCCAAACTTTATTATGAAAACCCTAAATACCAAGTTTTAGCCTATCGGTAAAATGGTTTCAGCTTTATTCAGATATACAGACGGATAGACATCATCGTAAAAACAATTTTTTCATTCTAAGAGGGTCTTGAGACTCTAACATTTTTTTAAAATTTTGATTATTTTTTTTATGACTATAATATTTCTCTTTCTGATGGGCCGAGGGAAAGTAAATATTTACAGATTTGATGAATATTTTAGTACTTTTCATTCAACATTTTAATGAATAAACCAAAATGAGGTGATTTTTTTAAAAAGTACATAAATGGAGTTTAAAATGATAAATATATTTTTCCGAGAGTCTGACTATCTTAGTTTTACTGATCTTTAAACTTATGATTAACCATTGCGGGCAAGAATACAGTTGTGATTTTTTTTCTACACCACTAATAACAACTCCTTTGGGCTTTCCATATACATACATATACTTACACCTATGATGAAGGGATGAGGAATGTAAGATATAAAGGACGTGAAGTGTGCCCACAATTTGGTGAGGGAAGGCGGAAATCCATTAAAAAATATACACCCTATATACACTCGACCTGGTCTCAAACACAAATCTACCAACGAAGTGCAGTCCATTCCATTCAAAGAGTGAGTCCTGGTGACCTATTATGAGGGTAATAATATTGTTAACATTTAATAGGATCTACCTACGTTATACTCTGGTCATATAGTCTAAGGCATCACTCTCATGTGAGACTATACTGTTGATGACAGAGAGATCGGGGTTATAACCGAAATCGGCTGTACTGAGGGTGATCGCAAAATGTTATCAATTATATATTTAAAAAATATCTAAACTCATAAAAATAAGTAAATGATATGCTTTTGCTTGGGAAAACTTGTAACTTTTTGAGAATTAATTTGTGAAAATTATATTATTTAATTCAGATTCTATAACTACTCTTTAAAATGTACACCGTTCAATATTAAGCCCCTACACTATAACTAGCGATACGTCAAGTACTTTGTCCCTATTTCTGACCCGTTTGAAGTAAGAACAAGCTATCAAGTGATCAACATGCAGTCCACGAATAAACTCGGATGTAGCCACGTCCGTCTGTGAGCCAGAGGTAACGATGTTTGAAATTGTGTTGTAGATCGCATAGCTAAACGTGATGTTTGTTGAAACTGCATAGTCAAACCACCATGATAAGAACCTTTTTTAATATATAAACAATGGATGAAAATAGGGAAACATCAACAAATGCACGCAATATTTATCTTAGATACGTTAAAACAGGGTGACTTTCAGACTGTTAGTGTATATAACGACGCATATGATGTAGAGTAGAAATCAAAAAGCAATATAAATTAATTTAAATAATAATTATTTGATATTAAAATTTATATTTTATTATAATTTCCCAGTGTTAATAGCTGCCCTCTCTGGCGTGCAATCATACAAGCATGCTATTCTCAGCGTGTCTGGTTGGTCAGTGACAAAGATTACAGGGTTTGAATGCTGGCCTGGTAAACTAAGTGGGATGTGGTAAGAAACGCCTATACAACGAAACATAACAAGAAGTATTAGGGTCTACATTACAATATTTGTGGTTTATGAAAATATAAACATAAGGGTTGAAAGTTCATAAAGTAAGTAATGGTTTTTATGTGTATTTATGTGACTACATTATTAACACTCGGATTGTTTTGACATAAAAATTTAGAATTTCAATGGTTGAGAGCGTTTAAGATACGTATTTAAAGCTCAATATTGTTGATAATAAATTTACTACTAATCAATATTTTTAAACATATAATTTCATGTTGTAAATTTAATATTTGCTCCTTTAGAGTTTGCAGATATTAAGAAGACGTATTTTCACAATATTGTGCAAATATTATCAATATGAGTGATTTATTATCTATATGAATAGGTTTATTTTTTTGTATTAAGAAACTTAAAAAACAAAGTGTCATCTATATCTTTAGGTTAAACTACAAGAGAAAACTCCAAGCTTTGCACCCTTAAAAAGTTTGGAGTGAAGCTTCTGTAGCTGACGGTCAATAGACTCAAGAGAACCACCAAGTATTGGCAGACGTCTGTCAACCCCCTTTTAACCCCATCCCCCTGAACCCCACCCCTTCCTCTTCAAGATCCAACCTAGTTTCCCTCCGACACTCCATCGGACTAAGACATACGACCCGACGATATTGGATCCTCTCTGCCTTGCCTTCTTCGGTCCGTCTGGTCCGCGCACAATTATCTGCGGCTTCTTCTGGCGCCAGAGGCTACCTGCGACAAACCATCATAGACTTGGTACTTCAAGCTGTGTTCGTTGCGCCTATACTAAAATAGAAACATATTTAAAATTGCCAACAAAGAAATGGTATGGTGAGCCACACAGGATTTCTCTCTCTTAATCATAAACTAGAGATAGTTACTTAGAAATCTAGTAAAATTTGTTAAACTATTTAGTATAGACTGTTGAAGAAACGCTCCATCAAATATCATACATGTAATTATATATACTGGTTACAGAAACATTGAGAAAAGAGGAACCTCTGGTCATAGAAGAGCATAAAAAATATGTTTTCTGAAAGCTAAGAAAATATTGGTTTTATAAAACATATTCCAGATTAAAATATATATAGTTTTTACTTCAAGTTTACAGTTATAGTTTATATCTATCTCAAATAGTTGTGGATAATTTATCAAAATTGGACGTCTCTGCAGTGTAAAGTGCCCTTAAAGTCATTTTCATGGGAAAACGATAGTAGCCATTTTGTTTGTAATGCTAAACAATGACTTTATTCAAACTTTAATAAACATCATTAGGGTGGATTTTTAGAAGATCGGTTATATATCTTTTGGTCCTTTTGTATACTGCCCATGATTTCAGGGTTAGATATATAATTTCAAAAACCCCTCGGGGAGGGCCTTAAGAAAACCCTGTATACCAAGTTTTAGCCCAATAGATAAAATTGTTTCAGCTATAGCCTGAGATATTGATAGGAAAAGGGACAAATAAATGTCATCCTGAAAACCGCTTTTCGGTTTCAGAGGGTTAGGAAAAGTGTAAATTTATCGAAATCTCATATTTGAATTAAAAAAAAACAACTTATTTTTCCAACTGATCGATATAAAATAAAAAGAGAATCACATACCACCATATTATATAAATCAAATAGCATATACTGTCACACAACCATTAAAAAAGAGGAACATATGACTGTGTCCAACAAAGATCTAACAATAAAATGTAATTTTCAAAGACGCAAATAAAAAATAAATACTTACTCATAGCTCATAGGCTATTGATTTAATAAAAATATTAGTACATTGTTGTATAAACACTTCACCAAAGATCATAAATGAAATAATAGATATTTACTTAATCTATGGCACTAAGAAATAGGAACACTGTTATATAAAAACTGTGAAAAGAGAATTTTATCTTTAGCCATCAAAAAGCTTAAGAATCAAATTAATTTTCAAAGACCATAATTAAAAAGTATATACATTTGCGTAACACACAGAAGCTTTTAATTTTATAAAAAAATATTTTGAATAAAATATTTCTATATTTAATAGTTCTCTACAACTTTACAATGATAAGCTATCTAATATTTTAAATAGTTGAGGAGAAATGATGAAAATTGGAAATTTTATCTCACGTAAAGTACCCTCAAATTTATTTTCATGGGAAAATGAGAATTGACATCTTGTTAATGTAGCATGTAAATCATGTAAAGTTGACACCTACACAATTAGGCTTCGTAAAAATACGAAATTATAATAATTATATTGGGAAAATCCAAAGAAGAGGATTAGATTTGAAATATTTATTACTAATATCCTTCCACACCTACGTTTAGTGACTGGATGGACTCGGATATGATCAACGTGCTTCCAATAGAAGATACAACAAAGGGTTTTAATAATTCAAATTTGCATAAAAATACTAAACTTATAATAGTGGAATCCAAAGAAGATAATTAAAGCTGATACATTCAAGAATAATATACTTCAAGACTTACTCACAGTGACTGGATGGGATCGGATACCGCCAACATGATTTGTAGCAAAATATTCAACAAGTATGGCGACAGGGTGCTTCCAAACACATCTGATCGCTAAAACACCTGACATGAATAAAAACTCAACTAAGTTAGGCTCGCTCCCACGACCCTCGAAAGCCACTGTTATGGCGGCGTGTCTTCTAACCTCCCCTTTACCTCACCCCTCAAACTCCAGTCCCTCCAATCACCACCTTTATTTTTACGCTTTTTCTATTTCTTTTTTTGTTCCGTTCTAGTCAGAGAAAGGGTAAAAATAAGTGACTCTCGGATTCACGTCATGATATTTTATCATATCGCATCGTCGAGGAAGGAACCAGTCGCCATGGAGTATTGGGCGTGGTTTTCACAGCCGCGCAGCCGAGGAAAATCATCTCCGATTTCCTAAGTATAGAGGTGACGTTAATAATAAGTCCATCTGACTTATGGGTCTAGTTTAAAGACTAGAAAATGTTTATTAAGTCCTTCTGATTTTTTGTTTATCAGCATTGTGTCCTTCAGAATTAGTACACTCGAGGCGACTATTGTGTTTATTTCGATTTCTTGTTTCAGTCAAAGTGACTAAATTTTGATTTTGTGTTTTTCTGATACTGTTGGTGTAGTCACGGTAACTCTAATGTTGCTTAAGTCCTTCAGACTTGTTATATTGGTTCAAGAGATTATGATTTTCCTATATCCGTCTGATATAGCTTCGATATAGGAGCCTTGAGCTCCAGATGTAATAAGGACTTAGTCCAAATGGTTGCTATTCTCCACGAGCACTATATTTCCCTTTTGAGTACTAAAGACAACACACTTGTTTTTATGGCTACAACCAGGTTGTCTATCCTTTTTCTAGGACCTAGTTGGGTCAATGTGTTCAACAAATCGAACCACTCTTGTTTCCATGCTTCGCGTGTGGTATTAGCTTGGGTGGGTAAAGCGCGGAACTCCGCTTGTTTCTATATGGGGTCCTCCCAGATAATACCTTTTATCTCTCTGTCTGTTTTTGGCACCTATTGACTGAGTATTAGTATTATATGAATTAAATTAGTGTTGTACCCCAGGGAATGGGTCACAAAATACATGTACTATTGAATTATCTAGCAGTACCAATAGGGAAAGGAGCGGCCATAGTACTATTTTGTGTTGACGCCTGTATGTTAGCCATCTACCAATGTAATCAACAAACCTTTCTATTGCTATTCATTATACAATGCCTCTTAAGGATTTTTCCTAAGTCCCAAATTGCTTAAATTATAAATGTGTTAATAATGATATATGTACACTCCGTCGAGATTGTAAGGTAGCAAATTATTGACACATCCTCGCGGTATGCTATACCTCCACACATGGCTGCAGGATAGTTTGCGTAGCTACGCCCAAGGCCGGATTTAAAGAAAGCCTTAAGTCCTTAAATTATTTCTTGCCTGTAGGGAAGGAGTGATGAGGGAGGTGTTATGTCTTTTTGCGATGTCCAAATAGTTTGATCAACAAAATTAATTTTACTTTTTTGTTACCTTCATAATAAAAACCATTACTCGTTACATAATTAGATAATTAATTATGTTTGGTCTAATTATTAAATTGGCTTTTATTTTAATCTGTTAAAGATTAACCATGCCACACATTATTTTGGCAGCAGTGCCAACCACATTTATTGGTTTTACATGGTAACATAAAGTTGGTCTCCTACTTTTCAGCATCTTTATTACTGTGAATAGCTAAATATGAACTTATTAATAATTAATTATTATATTACACATATTTAGTGCAAATAATAAATTAAATCTAAAAGTTTTTTACTTTATTTTTAGAACGCTGAGTTCAATAAAACTTATATAATTTAAGGGACAATCGTCAGCGTGAATTTTGAGAAAATCAAATTTTCTTTTTCTGCCCTTTAGTAAACTAGCATTAAATTAGGGTTAGATATCTAATTACAAAATTCCTCGGGGAAACTCCATGATAACCCTAGATACCAAGTTTTAGACCAATTGCTTAAACAGTTTAGGCTATAGCCCAAGGTACAGAAGGATAGACAGACAGAGAGACATACGGTACTGCGAAAACATCTTTTTATGATTCAGGAAATCATTAAATTTCGACATTAATCAAAATCTAGAGTTCAATGTTTTTGGTGATCACAGTACTTGTTCTACCTTTAAGGTAGCGAGAAAGTAAAAATATTGATATTGGGTCTCCTAGTGTCGTATTAAAATATCGACTTCCAGTTAAAATTTTAGACATTTTCTTAGGGGTTTCAAATCTTATGGCTAACGCATTGCTATTAAATTCCTCATTTATAAATTTTGACCAATAAAATAGGTAAATATTGAATATTGAGTTTACAACAATCCAGATAGATCATTGCTGTATACACATTTCTTTTAAGATGTTGAAGGAAATAGAACATACACTTTTTGAGAGACTTATTTATTTCCTACTCTATGGAATTAGATAATTATTGCATTAAAACTTATGTAGTATCTCTTTACAACTAAAGCTCACAAAGTTATATTAATATATTTGCCAATTATCTTAGAAACTGTTGGTTTTATAAAAATATATTTCATATAAACGTTTTTAATTTTTAATAGTACTACAATTTTGCAATGATAAGTTATTTATTATCTCAAATAGTACTTTACCTTTAGTGTTTGAAAAGTCAAAATATATATCTATGTTTGCGTATAGCCTAACAGTTATTGGTTTTATGTGTTTAAAATAAAAGATTTGTGTTTTAAGGAGCCCTACATATTTTCAATTATAAGTAATTTAATATCTCAAATAGCTACGGAGATATGATTTAAAAAATAGAGAAATTACGCATTAGACCAGAGCCGTTAGTCATTTTACTGAAATATTGAGATTAGCCATTTTGTTTGGAGTAATTATAAATGTTTATAAATTAAATTTAATCAAAATCGTTATAACAGATTTTGAGAAAATATTTTTTTTTTCTTTTTTCCATTCAGTTAACTACCCTTAATTTAGGGTTATCAATCCAATTCCTAAAATCCCTCGGGGCAACCCTATGAAAACTCTAGAAACCAGGTTTTAGCCCGAACAGTAAAATAGTTTATTCTCTATTCCGAGGTACAGACAAACAGACGGAAATTCAAAACCTACTTTTTTGGATTCAGGGGGTCATGAAACGTCAACATTCAGCAAAATCTTTATTTCAATTTTTTTGATAATCACAATACTTTCTCTACCCGTAAGATAGCGAGAAAGTAAAAATACCAAGTGTTTATAATAACCCAGAAATAACCCATAGAACATACCTAGTTAACAGATCGAAATATGAGTATTTTATACTAACAGTTCACTTGAATCACTTGACTGTAATTTGAAAACGGAGTCAAATGGGACATAGGTTTATATTTATTTGTTTAATTGTTTTTGTATCTTATGCCTACAGCTCAAGTGGGTCCCACATATTAAAGTACACCCTGTATTTATTACATAGACATATATATCGATATATACATATATATTCCTATACTAAATTCTGGCACATTTATTTAAATATATTATATTTCCTACCCCATTATTATAAGCAGGAGTATAATTTGATAGGTTAGTGGGTTTCGGTACACAAGAAAACTGAATTCATAATTTTAAGGTCTAACTTTGTCTATTCACTGAGATAAATATTATGAACCATGTTCAATTTTAAGGAGTAGATTTTGTTATATTTATTAATAATGCTGGATATATATATCCTCCCCTCAAAATTGAAATTGTTTCCTACTTTTTAGCAAATTTAATAAATAAAGTTTGACCTTGAAAATTATTAATTGGTTTTTATTCTATACCAAAACATACTACCCATTAAATTATTCTCATATTTATAATAATGAGGCAGGTATTATAATATATTTAAATAAATGTACCAACATTTACTTAGAGGAATGTTGGAGACCTATTAACAATAAACGCATTAGTCCACCCACAGGAATGCTAACCCTGGAAAGTATGTGAAAATACCTTTCCTGGAATAATAATTGGTAAATTCACATGTTCTGATAATCTGTCGATTCATAAAGTGAACGTTAATTACCAAAAATAAATTTAAAAAATTAACCTAGTATTTTATGGAATCCAAATATATTCCTAAAATTAAAACTAAAAAAACAAACTAAGGTTTATATCAAATAATGAGACGGGAATAAAATTTAAAACCAAGAAAATATAACCTTATCATTTATTACTCCTAAATCAAATAAATATGAACATTATTAAAAATTCTTACAATCGTTCTAGATTTTTGGTCGTAAAATGTAATCTTGCTTAATTTCGAATCCAATGTAAAACCAACTTTTTAATATAAGTCTAGATTTAATACAACTTTACGTAAAATTGTTTTCCCTCTGAAAATTTGTTGAGTTTTTGCAGGTCTGTTGTCAGACTCCCATTCCTATACCGAACGTTTCAACGGGGAAAGCCCTCCCTGGGGCACATTAAGTGACGCGGTTGTGCTAGACGGGAAGGGAAATATCTTGTTTTAATAAAGTGAGTGATACCGTAGGGAGATTTCATTAGTGAAGCTTGGACGAATCCATTCACTGTCGCGCTCGAGAACAGGTGGCGCTGAACTCAAGGCGAGTGGTGGAATGATGAACTAAGGCCGACGATTTGCTATTTCCTGTTGGAAAGTGGCCCCAGGGACAGAATGGTGCTTGCTTAGCATCATGCTGGATGGGGTTTTTTCTTTTGAATTAAATCTTAAGTAAATATAATGATGGAATCATTGTATGAAAGGAAAATTACTTTTCTTAAGAATATTAAAATTTATGACACGATTTACTTTCCTTCCGGGCTTTATTTGTGTTTAATTACACATATGGTTTCGACCTGAGAACGCTATAATTTAAAAGAATGGTACACACATTTGCATGAAATAAGAATGGGAAAGTATTCAAGAAAAAGAGCTTTCAGTAAACTCAAGCGGGTTCCATAACCCAAATTTTCCGCCAATGATAAACCAGAACATATGAGTTACACGTTTAAATCTTGTGTCTATCAATTGGGATGATATAATTTATGTTATAAAATAATCAAGATTTATGTTTGAAAATATATATATATATGTATATATATATATATATATATATATATATATATATATATATATATATATATATATATACATATATATNNNTATATATATAGCTACAGGTTTATCGACACAAAAAGGCCATGATATAGTTGCTTTTAATTTTCAACGATAGTTACAGTAAGTTTATTATCTAGAAATGAACATTCATTACATTGGTATACGCTTTGTTAGCAGCCCCCTAGAGGGATTATTCGCACCCATTTCCACCTTTTACACTTAATATACGCTCAATACAGCCTTAATTTGAGAAAAAAAAGTACTGTTTGAATATTATATATTATATTTAAGTAATATAAAATACTCCTTGCTTTTTGTTTCCTAATTTTTAAAAGTGATTTTAAAATATACGAAATGGTTTCAATAGTAATTTTTTTAGCCATCATGTTTAATTCACTAAAGTATTTTTCGTTATTATTCAGTCTTCAAGCTGTAGTCATTTAATCTTCTGTCTTGAGTTATTAAATAGAGAAAATACAAAACTTTAATCCTAACCTTTGTTCTTTACGGATGTAAAGTGTAATATCTCACTTTGTAGTAAGATAATAGATTAAGAGATTTTTACAACAAATTGCTAGGAAAGATATTTGGACATTAACGGATATGTACAAGCAGTAGAATAGATAAAGTAATTTAGGGAAGGACTTATTGTTCGAATATATCAATAAATATGTCATAGATAATTAAAGCACAGCAGGCTAAGGTGGGGTGGTCATTTGGTCCTTATAGATAGTGAAAGGCGCAAACACAACATTTTTGATGAGATCCTTCCTTTACCAACTCATTTCTTCAATTCGTTTTATTTCTATTTTGTTATCTGGAGATTTTTTTATAGCTGCTTGTCAAGGATACCACACCTAAAAGTTATTTTCATATAACTTTTCCCCCTTTCCCTCTTCCTTCATATCCAGGGATACCATTTAAAATTTGAAAATTCTTCTGGTTAATTGAAGTAGCTTCTTTTTATTCCTTCCGAATTTAAGTCCTTACCAAATTTAAAATAAATTTGTTCTGTTAATTTTGGAAATTAGATGTCCCATTTAACCCTCTCACAATATTTCGTTCCACTACCACTTAGTAATTTCTGATTTAAATTTCCTAACACACCTAATTTTGGAATTTCATTTCTAAATTTAGAATTTTCAGATATTTATGTTTACTTAGAGTGGTCCCTATATAATATATATTATGCTTAAGGAATTTCATTTCTCCACCACACGGAGAAGTAGGATAATGTCTTCTTTCTGAAATTTGTATTCCCATCACTCCAACAGTTCTTAAACACCCACTTATCCCATTCATTATTAAAATTTAAATCTCCAGAGGTATTTATATAAGCTCACCAAATTTAAATTTTCTATTACACAACTAAAAGTTTTTTCATTCTATATCCTCCTTTTCCCTATTTACCGAGGACCTATTTAAAATTAAAAGTGCTTAGACTCTATTGATAACTTTACTTTTCTTCCGAATTTCAAACCAACATAGGGAAGTTGTTTATTCCATTAGTTTTGGAAATTTAAATCTCCAGCCCCCATACCCTATTTTTCTAACCACCGCTAGAAATTTAAATTTTTAATATTTATTTGACTATCTCAAGTTGTCCTTCCTGTACCTGATTTCACAATTTAAATTTTCCACCACACTTAAAAGTGTTGTTTTTGTTGTTGCCACCCCTGCACCCCCCAATTTCCAGGAGCCTACAACTAAAAAATATAAAGGTTTAAGAATTTTATAACTATTGGGAGTGGTCTCTTTAGCTGACTGCAAAATTTTAATTTTCTATCAAACTGACAAATAGCTATTTCTATTAGTTTTTAGCCCCCCTTCACAATCTTTTCTTCAAATAACTCTTATAAATTAAGGATTTCAAGATTTATTTGGCTATCTGGAGTTGTTTCTTTGCCTGTCAGCCAAATTTTAATTTTATAGCTCACACTTAAAGGATTTTCCTAATTCTTCTCATTTCCCAGAGCCGCATTTAGAAATTTCCCGTTATTAAAAGTTTTGGGTTTTATACCTCTCCAATAAATCATTGCTTTCCAGTTTATCTACGAGTTCCTTATCTTGTTCTGGAAACACACTCACACACACTCTTACATTCTTGGATTAAAAGTAGCCATTCGAGCTCGGAATATATATTAATTTTGCTAATAAAATATAGAGGAGGAAGTAGAATTTTAGAGGAAGTGTACTTGTATTAGCGTGGAGTAAAATTGGCAAACTATTTAGGAACTCTTACGGACGACAATGTGGTATTTGGGAATGTTCTAAAATATAAATTATATACAATATATATAAATTATTCAATAGCTAGGGACTCATAATATCACTATACATACTGAGCTCAATAAACATATATGTATTTAAAAATATATACTCATGGTAGACCAACTTAAGACAATTATGTATTTAATATAGCACCTTGGTGACCTAGCGGTCTAGGGGTAAGGTGTCGGACTTCTATGCTGGCGGCCGGGGTTCAATCCTCGGTCCCGGCATAGATTTATCTGATTACCAAACCCCTTCCTTCACCTCTGACAAGACATCTTGTGAATGTGGGGAATTCCAGGCCTCCACCGTGGTTCGGATTCCACGTTAAACTGTAGGTCCTCCATTTCATCTCACAATCATCCTACCATTACACTTAAGCGTAAGTGCGTATAGCCCGAACGGGTAGTAAGACGCAGTGCTAATAATAATAATAATAATAATATAGCACCTAGAAGCTAGATGCAAACATGGACTCGACATAAAACTCGTCTAATATTGTTTACCTGCAACGGTTGGACAGGGTGTGAAACCCGGCTGTTTGTAACGAGTGTTTAAAAAAAGATCAAATTGTGTTCCATTATTCCTCTACACTATTACGGGTGTATTCTCTTTTAAAAAAACATTTTCATTCTTAGCCCACCAGCGTGATTAAATGGGGATATCCCGGCCATATTGTTATACAATGCAAATTCATAATAGGCCTAATATAAGAAAGAGCCAAAGAACAACAGACCCATTTTTAAACTAAATAAGCGTACAATAAAAGTATACACATTTTTAACTAAATTATAGTCCCACTCCTTACTATAGGGGTGCACCCAAATGGGGACGTGGGGGTTGAAGACCCCCAACGGAAGGCCCTCCCCCAGAAGATTAATATATTACGAAAATATGATTGGCACTATATACGAATACTGTCAATTAAATAATTGTGTTTTGTTTAATTATATTTAATATAAAACAAATAATTTTGTGGAGTAATTAGGGCATTTTAAAGGAATCCTTTTTCCTGTTTATTTTTAATATCTCTGTAATTTTGCACTTAAATGAAAACTAGATCTGTGATACCGTTATATTTTCTAGAAATTGTTAAAGTCTTTTTTTACTCTTTATACATAAAGTTTTAAAGTGGGTACAATAATTGAAATAATTATTTTAGAATAATTATGTAAACACTATAGCTTCAGGAAATGAGGAAGGGGCAGTTTATATTATCATATTCCCCCACTCTCAGCAAATGAAAATCCTGTGTGTGAAGAAGAATGTGTGAACACAAACCTGTTAACCAGCGACGTAAACAGTGACAGAGGATAGGCCAAGTATCAAATTTTGGTACAAATTAGCTTAAATATTATTATTTGCATCCTTTGGAATCAAAATTTGGACCCCCACTTTTTAGGTGGCAACGTTGATTCTCTTTCTTATAATACATATACTTATAATACATTCTTCAAATACATTTTTCAAATAATACAGTAATTAAAATACATAATGGTGCAATTATGAACATTATTATGTAACACCCCCCTACCCCAGCTCAAAATCCTGAGTACGCCCCTCTAATCTTATTTATATATGATTATTTGAACTGTGCAATAAGGCACATTAGAGGAACTGTACCCCAATTTCGGATATTAGTAAGCTAAACACCTAATTATTTTAAATATATAAGTATTATTTTTGCACCACGTTGTACGACCCGGCTGGTCTTTTAGCACTTTAATGCAGTGGGTAGGTAAATTATTTAGGTTAAATGTACCCTAATTTACTTGGAGGAAGAGTTAAATAAGCCCTTTAGCAAAAAAATCAAACACATTACTCCATTTGGCTGAGATTCGATTGGCGATTGACAACCTCGCCAGAAAACAAATTAGAAGAGCTTGGCGAAAACAAGCCTGGGCGAGCTTCCTTATAATTCTATGACCACTGACCTTGATGTAATATATACACTTATTTGGTGGTAGTGTTCAAGTGCTTGAGATGTGGGTGAGGGGTCTTTGTATGGGTTTAAAGATGATTTAAAATTACCGCTACCATCACCCGTATTCAACATGTATGTTTTGAAGTGATGTTTAAAAACTATGGACACAATGAGATATGGATCAGGTTGTTATAAAAAACCAACCTCCGAAAGGCAGAAATAAAATATTTAATAATTAATAGCTAATCCATATTTTTTTAAATGTATTTTAAACCTCAGTACAGTAAGATAAAAATCAGATAGATAAAAACCAGCAGCTACATACAAATCTTCCTATAATATATTTATGTAATTTTAATGTCCTACTAGTGGAACTGACCCAAATTCTATAATATGTGTTTCTAAAAACTATTTAGGATAAAACTAGGACCTCCAGATATGGAGTCGGATTCCCCAGCCACTCAGCCATGCAGACGTGCCCACGTGAAACTAGCGGATTCATCTAAACTAAACAGTCAAGTCAATATTCACGTCATGCAAGTTCGGTGATGGCTGATTAAGATACGGGAGGGTTAAATGGGGTAGAACATCTGGTTATATCTTAATTACATCTGCAACGCATCGGGATTGTCTGGCTATCGAGCGCAACCCTTACCCGCTATTCAATGTTCATAGAGACAGACTACAGAATCTTGAGGACCATGTATTGTTTCTAGGTAAAATGTGTTAGAATTTCTGATACGGGTCTTAATTAATTTAACATTAATTGGTTAGTATAATATTTGATAAATAGTGCCACACGCACAGAAAAAAGACATAGACAATACTAATCGTTGTGTTCATATTTTTTATATCGCGTAAAAACACGTTTAAAGGAATATATCTTGTTTTAATAGCTATATTATAAGTTAGAAGTAAATGGTACAGTGCACCACACAGACTTTCTTGCTCTCTTACCTAAAAATAAATGTACTTAAAACTAATGAGATATGTGAAATTAAATAATATGCATCGTTTCATGAACATATAGAGAAAAGAGGAACCTTCCTGGACCACCAAATATAATAGAAATTATCACCCCATTTTTCAGTCCTCCAATTAAAAAAAATTACTTGCTAAAAACTTTCCATTGGTTTATTTTAAAATACAGTTCTAATAAAAATAATTTATATTTTATAGTCCTACAGCATTGAAATATTAAGTTATTTCATCTCTCAAATAATTGCGGATGTATGATCAAAATTGGAAAATTTTGTATTCCTAAATTACCTTCAAAGTCATTTTAATAGAAAAATTAAATGCACGATTTTGTTTGCAGTGCTAAATAGTGTCTGGTTACGAATTTTAATCATACTCTTTAAATCAAATTTTAATCAAATAAATTATTTCTCTTTTCGCCCATTAGTAAACTATCCTACAATTTTACGGCTAGATATATAATTCCAATACTCTTCTGAGGAACCTTACGAAAACCCTAGATAAAAAGCTTTAGCCGGAATGGTAAAATGGTTTCGGTTCTAGGAACTTAAACTAGGTATTGCTTTACACCCACAGCCTTGAGGGGACAGTCACTGATATTTTAAATACTCATCTACACCATCTTGTGTTTCACTTTTAAATTCACGAAGATACTTTTTAGAACATTTCCCTCTATATTTTGTTATACGTGCATAAATTTTTGTAGTTTTGAATGAGAAACACGTGAAACTATGTCATCCCTAACGTTTGAAAAATGTCTGGGAAATAATTAAAATATAATTTCTGGTCATTCAGTATTGTATGTAATGTAATAAATAAATCTGCTCTTACGTAGTTTCTTGCATACATCATGGTATTCCGAGCTATTTTGTGCACGTGTTGAGGTTAACCAGTAAAGGGGATTTTAAAAATAACCAACTGACAAACAATTGAAATATTCTATTATTTGTGACGGCATTATGGAAATATATGTACTGTAAAACCGTCTGAGGGATACCAATAGAGTAACTATCTTCACGATCAATTTCTGATTGTGGGAGTAAACATCTGATGAATCTTAGGAATCAATATAAAGTTTCCTTCTTTAACCTGGTTCAGACGAAATGAAGTAATTTGTAAGGAATTATTTTATATGATGACGTTGTATTACAAATGTTTTATTGCGGGTTGTTCCCAAACAAAGTTAGTTTTAATGATTCTGGATGATCACCGAAGGAATGCAATTTAATGATTCTATTTTATCTATACATATCGTCAGCTTCTTGGAGACATTATTTTTTTCACGCCAGTGTCAACAATTCTGATCCATTTTTCTAATGAAGATATTATCACGATGGGCAGCTTAGATGACTGTCGGTTCATTAAGTGACAACCACAATCCATGAATAGTATTTGTTGTCAGGTTGCTTCGTTGATCCATGCGAGCTCGTACATTTAAATGGTAATTTAGCTGTGTACTTGACTCAGCTGATCTAGATTTATAATCGTACACTCTACGCTGACGTGATCATATATATTAATCAGGTTTGGATTCTGAGAACCTGGCTTTAAAAGTGTTATGCCTTTTTCATTTAAACACTTCTCTCTATCAGGACTTATTTTATTGAGCTGCTTGTCAGCGATACCTGAACACATTTAGGAAGTGCGTAAATCATATTCGTCAGGTGTTTAGTTAACCCTCAAATTTGCCAATCGTCAACCAGAATTGGACGATAGAGAAATATTCTATACACGTTTTGGAATTTTATAATTATTTCCCTATAAAAAAAAGTGCATTAAATAAATAAAAACTTAATTCTTGATAAAAGAATAAACTTATAATTACTTTATAATATAAGATCCAAATTAAGACAAATGAAAGCAGGTATCATTTCAATTTTTCATATAATATCAAAGAAAGATCAACCATAAGCTGTACCAACTATGAATCACCATGGGAGAAAAATTATGTGAAAAGTTAGGTACTGAGGGAACAGGACACTCAAGAGCAAAATGTGGAGAGTGGACAGCATTCCAACGTTCGAATGAGACGTGTTGAGCCATTAAAGTTCCATCATACATTGTGTGGCACGTGCTGTGCTTCGCTTAACACACACACACACACACACACACAGGCCTGCACTGATATGTGAGCGTGTCGGCTACAAGTAATATTACCATTCTGTTTTTACCAACGGAAAAAAAACCTATGCGACCCAAATTGATAGCCACACGGGCTGAACGTCCAATCAGTGAACTTATAAAGTCTGTTTTGCCCGCTACAGGGAGGTTGCTGTTTGTATCCCAGCTGTGTACACAGAGGGTAATTTTTCCTAAATGGTTTCCCCCTTTGCTTACATGCAAACGTGAATACATTTCCTCTACATATCTAACCCTATTAGAATGATTCAAGATGGAGAGACTGAATGGGTAGTAAGGCACCATGTGGGTGGGGGGAGGGAAATTGTGCTTTCCCGGCAATGGTATAGCTTGAAAATATTACCTCCGAATTCATCCGTTGTTTTGACAGTTCGGCGGTCCTTACATTTGTTTACACACTAATTTCGAAACATCGAGCTAAGGCTCGAGAAAATGATGGGATAGTTAAATACAGATTTTTTATTATGATATAGACATTTAGCCACTACTCAGGTAGTGACATATATTTTTAATCATCCTGTTCATAAAGGACACAAAACCCGTTAAAAAATATTCCCTCTCTCCCCTTGGTTCTTTCTCATTACAACCAATTGTAACAATGAGCGCCCCTCCAGCAGACACAAAGACACTTTTCTTCTTATTTATAACACTCGTATTGTGTGTAACTGTGTCCTCTCCCTCTCCTTGGATTCCCCCACCCCCTTCCTTACACGCGACCAACAAGCTAATTTCTCGAGAAGCAATTCAAGGATGACCAGCAACTGGTTATTTGTACTAACTTCGTTTCCGTGCTCTTGATTATGTTAATTTTATTATTTCATAGATAAGCTGCTATTTTTTCTATCGAGTCTTTCTACCTGTTCATCTTCTACGCATATATGATAATTACTCTAATGGTAGGGACGGGGAAAGAAGCATTTTGTTGTAATCTACCCTCGTTTGCTGGGAGGCAGAGTTAGAAACCATTTAGGAACAACCACCCTCAGTAGAACCAACCTGGATTTGAAACAATGATCTCCCAGTCATCAACAGGCCAATCTAAAACGAGAATGATGTCATAGGCCGTACGGCCACTCAAATGAATGAGTTGTTACTACACTGCTATAAAAGGATCAAAGAAAGCGGATGAGAAACTGGTCCAAGAGGAAGGAAGCATCCTAGTAATCGCCTGGAGGGTGGATGGAAAATCAATATACAAGAAGGAACAAGCTCTGTCAATGTGATCGTGGTTGAACCGCACCTATGTGGGCCACAGTCAGGAACGATATCCAAGAGGTCAAGCTTATTACTAAACTAAACGAGCATTAAAAATATTGAAAATGGTTTGCTGGTGCTTAAACGGCTGGCTAAACTAAAGGGGTTAGATTCAACATTAATTCTGAATTTGTTTAACGTTAATTATTATATCTAGAGATGTGAAACGGAAAATTTTCAGGTTCGAAAAATTTTCCAAAATGGGAAATTTTCAATTATTATTTTTGTAGATTAATTTCAACTGATTAAATAGATAGTAATAACAGTGATAATAATAATAATAATTTGAGATAGTAGTAGTAGTAGTAGTAGTAGTAGTAGTAGTAGTAGTAGTAGTAGTAGTAGTAGTAGTAGTAGTAGAAGTAGTGGTAGTAGTAGTGGTAGTAGTAGTGGTAGTAGTAGTAGTAGTAGTAGTAAGAAACACCTGCTTCGATGGCTGCACGGTCCAACGCGCTACTCTCGCAATAGACTAGACTGCCGATGGCAGGGAGATTTTGGTACTATTCGGGTGCACTAAGGGAATTTTTTCCTAAATGGTTCTCAACTCAGTCCTCACACAAATTCCGGTGCAATTCCTGTACATTATACTTTTCTTATCTCTGACACATTAGCGTAATTAATACATAGGCGTATATACTGAACGGTTAGTAAGGCGTGGTGCTAAAAAATAGTAGTAAATAATTAAATTAATGCGAGCCTTTCTAGACCCGTTATGTTAATAAATCATACTTCAATTTTTTTATCATCAATGAGGTAACTAAAATAATTCTAAAGTTGGCATGAAATTTGTCTCTCCCCCTATCCTCCGTGCCTCCTATCTACCCCTCCTCCACTCTCGTCCCCCCTATCCCTTCTTATAGCCCACTCGTATCTTAGCACACTATATTTTAAAGTACAATAGGCTCTAGGTGCCACCTTCACAATTTAAACCCTCCACCACAAGCCACTACTGTGAAAAATTTTAATATCTAATTATAGCATACGCTCCAGTTGTGGCCTCTGATGGGGTTTGGACACCCCCCGTGCGGTGACATCTAAAGAGCAACTGCATTGAAGATGTCTAGCTAAAAGACATAGAGCCTAATTGAAATTACAGTTTTATTCTCTAAGCCTTTACTATCTTTAAAATGACGATGGAACAGATGTGTGTAGTCACTTCTAGGGGATTTCTTTGTGGTTAACTATCTCAATAACCTTTAAAATATATCGCGTGTTCTAATATCATAAACCAAAACAAATGTTTGAATTGAAAGCGAGCTTGGTTTATTATCAGTGTAAAAAGTCGTATATGATATAATTTCGTGAAGTGTGAGCATGGATCAATTACGTTAGTATGGACAAAATGTGTACATGTATATTGTATTCCTAGTATTGGAAAATAATATGCATATAGTATTTAAAGTGATCACTTTCTGAACCATACCGCTAAAACTACTTTAAATTAAAAATAAAAATAAACGAAGGGGGAAATATGTATCATTACGTACAAGTACACAAGGATAAACTTAGAACAAATCTGGTAAATATTGTTTATTTCATTATACATTAATATGTAAATATTTTGGATATGAATACAAATTTGTTGATACATTACTATGATCAGTAATATTTGTTTTATATGTGATGTATAGTTTGTGAAAATGGAAAAGATAGATTTAATAATAGTATAAATATGAGGAAATGTTGCTCGTTTTTGGCCTTTGAAAAATATGTATAAATACATCGATTCATCTAATATGGGTCAGTTATATAAATACAATTCTGAGATAACCTTAAAAGAAAATACAAAAAAAAAATACTAAAACATATTTTTAGCATCATAAGTCATTGTTAGTTAATTTTAGTTAAGTAAGAAAATAAATATAATATTTAATTAGATGTTATGGTTATAGCAGGTTAAATAATAAATCCATACTAACATTTTTGTTAATTTATAGCTTATTTAAATTTTATTGAATCAAAATGATATTATTCATATTTAATACCAAGAAAATTAAACTGCGTGATTTTGCTGGAGTAATATTTAATTTATTTTGACCGAAAAAGTATTTTGATATTGAAAGTGTAACAACACTATCTTAATCATAAATTTATAGTAATGGGGTTAGTATTAAGAAGATAGTATTTAAATTAGATATACCCCCATTCATTTTTAAAAACATAGGATCATTTTAAAGAATATACAGGCATACACTCAGTCAAGATTTGAAAATCGACCTCATCATCAGCAGAAACAGATAATATAAAAATTATTCTTCTGTCTGCGTTCCCCTCGTTTCGGGTAAATTATTATTATATACAGTAACATTTTAACTTTATTCTCAAGAGTTATAAGATGGCCGTTTAAGACGTTAACATGGTAGCAGCCCAATTCGATGGCTGCGTGGTCTAAGGCGCTGATCTATCAATAAAATAGACTGTCGATGACGGGCAGATCAACGTTATAATCTCAATCGGGGGTACTAAGGGTGGTTTTTCAAAAGGGTTTTCCACTCTACCACCACGCAAACTTGGGTATACTTCCTCTAAATATAACCTTCTTTGTTCCTAAAACCACTATCGCAATTCGTACATAAGCGTTTTAACTAAGCGGGTAATAAGACGCGATTCTAAAATATGCATGGTAGCAAATAAATATTTATTAAACCAATTTTTGAAAATAGGTCGTGATAAACTATAGTTAAGTAAAATAACACTTTATGCAATTTGTTCAAATTGTATTGTACACATAAATAAACTTTAAAACAAACCTGCCATCCATATTGGTATACGTTCTAAAAGTATTACTAATAAATCGTCTTAATTGCTTTAACCTTCGGAAATATCTAGTTTTTTATATTTGATTTTATTATTAAATATGCATTTATTTCAATTTTTATAGGAAAGTTATTTTATTGTCACCAAAATCGATAGATTTTTATAAATAAATATTACTATTTTATACATATTGATAATATCTATCAACATGAAATCTGAATGTTACATGACTTGATTTATGGATAGATTAAAGTATTCCTCATCTATGTTGGGAATGTAACTATCAGGTTATTTATTGGCAACATTGGCTGAAATTCATTAATATCAACCAATTTGAAATAGTTCTTGGTAATACGATATTGACCGCCTCTGTTATATAGTGGTTAGAGTTCTTGGCTTCTGATCCAGGGACGCTGTGTTTGATCCCTGGTGCTTCCAAAATATGTCTGTGAATCAGTGGGTCAAGAAGGGGTCAAACTTAGCCTAGTGAGGACAAATGAAGAACTACTTTAATAAAGAAGTAGCAGCCTCGATTTAGAAAAACGAGATTAGTGGTTGAAGAGATCATTGTGCTAACCCCATTACACATTCTATTTGAATAATGTTGGCACTATCATCACTAATGGAGGTGGCCGCTTGGCCGGTGCAGTTCACATGTGCGAACACAATATTGAGTATTTTTGATAATGATATATTATGAATAAATTGTCTTATCAAACGGTTCTAATAATACTTTCAAACAACAATTTCAATAAAGAATATTATGTAACTTACACTCCCACGATAGATGAGCTATGGATATAGTAACTTTTCTAGGTATCAAATTAGGACCTTTCTATACACATTAGGTTGTAGGTTTCTTAAGTGTGCTGGCTTTTCAAGGAACTAAAATAACAAACCCAAGGAAACGTAGCACACATCAAATGCACTGGAACTCACCTGGATATAGAATGAGTAAAACTTTGACAAACCCATTTCGAGTATTTTAAGTTGGTGGATGAACCAAACCCTTCCGTAGATAATAACGTCAACCCACACCTAACTATACGAGTACTGTATCTTTTAATCGAGCAGTCATGACCAAACGCTTTATTAACTGAACTACTCGGTATTCTACAACGGTTTGTCATCCAAACGCTTAACAGAATAATAACTTGCCATTAGGTCAAAGGGAGAAATCAAGAACTTAGTTAAGAAAGGCTCTAAGTATTATTTTATGAGACTGAAACAAGTCCAGCAAGTATATTTAGTAATTATAAAAACCATACTGCAAATATATAATTATATTTAAGTTTAAAATAATGTAATTAACGTATAAAAAAGTTTTTAAATTTTATAAATTAAATTATCACCACATAAATACTGATAACTAGCAGCCCAACCCGGCTTCGCACGGGCATAATAATATAATAAAAGAAAATACACAATGTTTTACAGTGAGTTTCTAAA